>NIPM01000602.1:0-25722 GCA_002738285.1 Holacanthella duospinosa
TTAAATACTGGGTGTGTCAAAATTTGAATTCTAGAACATGTCGAAACAGAATTTTTTTTTCAGTCCCAGGTTTTAGTATGTTTAAATCCGGCGCAGAACTCTATTTTCCATGTGAACTTTTCATCCCAAAACTCAAGTGAAAGCAAAATCATTGCCTTTATTTATTACACTTCGCTGTACTCTAAAGCATGCAACTAAAACACCAACTAATTTTTTGTCAGCAACGCAGTTTGAGGTAAAGATTTGACATGAGGCATTTAACTTATTATTAAAATGGTTAAAGAAACAAATATTTCACAAAAATTCTGCGAGAAAATTAAACACTTCAATTGACAAAGTCAAGGTTGAATGCTTCTTATCTTGTTTCCCACACAGTTTAGCATTTCCAAGCACGAGGTTAGACATCTGTTAGTCCGAAGTTGCTGAGAAATTTTGAAAAATATAATTATCTTAAATTTTCCATAGCCTTGTTTTAATGAACAAAACCTGTGATTAACGATGGGAAATAGCAAATTCAGTGCGATTCATCAAAAATATTCATTCGGTCATGCGCTAAATGTATCACCATTAGAGGAATATCATGTAATATATGATGATATCAAAAATCTTGGACAAAAAAATGCCAACAGCACCCGGGGTTCCCAGGCGGTCACCCATCCAAGTACTAACCGGGCCCGACGTTGCTTAACTTCAGTGATCGGACGAGAACTGGTGCTTTCAACGTGGTATGGCCGTTGACAAGGGATGCAGCTAGAATTCTCATACCTATTTCAAATGAGATTTTTCCAGTGAATACAAAGACGAGAGATTTTGATTATTCTCAAAATGGGAAAAGATAAAAGATTCTGCTAAATAATAGTAATACAGTAAACCTCGCATAAGCCGACCTCGGTTACCACGAACCAAACTGTCCGGTCCGCGCCCGGAGATAGGGAATTTGTGTATAAATCGCACGACTAAGCCGAACTCGGTTTAGCCGAACCCTCGGTTACCACGAATGCCTTTTCGTGGCCCCAGTCCATAAGGCACATGCTTTTTTACCTCGGTTAACACAAACACGAATTAATTGATCAATTTTTAAAGAAACTTCAACATTTTTCTTACAAAATTTAATGAATAACTTCTTTTGAATAACTTTTCAAACATTGAAATACGACAGAAAATGAACCAATGATATAATTTTAGTCATTTTTTTGCTTCCACAGCAACTTACTATTATAAAGTAATGGTAAATTAAAACTACCTCGGCTAAGACGAACAAATATTTCCCAAGTTGTGTGTTCGGCTTACACTTAAGCCGAACCTCGGCTACCACGAACCAAATATTTCGGTCCCTTCAAATCCGGCTTATCCGAGGTTTACTGTATTCCATTTCAAAATTGGAAACTAGGAGTTCCCATCTACTTCACTAATAAGGGAATGAGTCAGCGTTTTATTAATAATTCATGGCAAGATTATCACTCAAAAGAAAAGAATTACACAGACGTCAATTTTTTCTAAATACTTAACCCCCGGTTCATCATGGGATCTAGGATTTAAAATTGCTATTCCCATGATTTAAAATTTCTAAACAATTGTTTTAAGTAGTTAAACAGATGCTAAAACCTGTGTTCTAATAACTTAAAAAAGTGTATACCACCCACAAATGGCCAATCATTTTAACAAAGTTCTTATAAATCTTTGACCCTTCAGAGTAAATAAATCACATACATCGTAGCCACTTTAATTACAATTATTATTGGAATCAAACTTTCAATTGTTCATCCATTACAAAATTTCTAGTTTTCTTAAAATGAATTGACTCTCTATATGATATAAAAATAGATATTTTAAACTATTGACGAGATTTAAAAGCCCTTTTAAATCTCCCTGGAGGTTGCAGTTTGCAAAGAAACTTTCAAGTTCAAATATTCCATTTAAAAGTTTTGTCAAGGCAGCATTCACTGATGAATTTTGTGGGGTNAAGAAACTTTCAAGTTCAAATATTCCATTTAAAAGTTTTGTCAAGGCAGCATTCACTGATGAATTTTGTGGGGTGTAGTTCCTCCTCAAGAACGTCATTTATTGAAGTGGATGAGGATACAATTTTTCTTTTGGGTTAAGGTTTGTGATTTTTGAAACAAACGATCTTGCCAACTTATACGACTACTTCGATGGTATCCAATTTTTTTTGAAAATATTAAATTATTTAAATGTATATCCAATTACATATGAATAATGGCGCTCAGAATCTTAAATTAGCGCTAAAGAATTATCGAATTATCGGCATAATTTATTCAAACTTAAACATTATTAAAATAGCCTCGTACATTTGGCGCATAGATTTCGAAATTATTCGAAGGTTATTTTAACTGGCAGCCGCTACATCAATATACAATTACCGGAATTCAAACTTTAAAACACCGAAAATCATAAATTTAATATTCAGGATTTGTTAGACCATAGTAAGCAATAATTTTGGCATTTGTTTTTTAAAAGCATTTCACCTACATCAATGTAGAATTAGTGGGAGCAGTAATTCACTCTAATATTTACGAATTCAGAGTGACACATACATTTAAAACTCACCATTTACTACGCGATGGTAAAATTTTGCTATCAATACTAAAATTGATTAAATCACATGACCAAAGTCCCAGAAACTCCCCAAATTTAATGAGTTTGCCTAAAATCGCTTGCTTGACTTTAAAACGCCACTCAATGTTTCGTATGTGCCAATGGCTAGAAGTTTGAATTGAACGGAGGCTACATAAGCTGCTAGGGTGTGATTTCTCGTTCCATTATTTCCTGAGCGAAAGCAAATATTTGTAATCACACGCTTCTTAAAATTTAAGACTATGATACTTATGAATTTGACGTTTCTGAGGAAGAACAATCCTGGGGGGAGGGGGGAATGGAATCACCCTAGGACCCTTTAGGGTTCTCTAAGGCTAAGGGAAATCAGGGTTTGAGTCAGTGGAGCGGCGAGGAAAATAACAATTACCTAATTTCCTTCCATCCCGAATCCGGATTGGAAGGTCTTGATAAATTTGAAGGGAGTTAGAGAGCCTTAGATGGAAGAATGAAGTCTTTGAAGAACTCCAGACTAACCAAATAAAAATAATTTGCTGGATTCCCAGCACAAGAATAATAAAGTAAAATGATGAAGAGCAGCAAAAGACGACTTACTTTTATAGACCTTTATTTGTCTGTAACTGGAAATGGACTGAGTGGTACAAATGGCCGAATGGTCACTGTACTGAAAATATGTATCACTGAAAATATGTTTCCTCCCATAAGCAACTAACCTAATAAATATTAAAATTACACAGGTCAATTCCTTAGAGTAAGGTACCATGTACCAAGCTCAGTCGGTGGGTAAGGTGATGACGGGAGATAGCTTGACACTCTGAACTTCCTTGGGGTTCAATGAGTCCACCTCTCACAATTTATTTAAATTTTCATACTTATACATCTTGCTCCTGAGCTAATGAATGTTAGGATCCGGTCCTTATACTCATCTGGCANTACAAATGGCCGAATGGTCACTGTACTGAAAATATGTATCACTGAAAATATGTTTCCTCCCATAAGCAACTAACCTAATAAATATTAAAATTACACAGGTCAATTCCTTAGAGTAAGGTACCATGTACCAAGGTCAGTCGGTGGGTAAGGTGATGACGGGAGATAGCTTGAGACTCTGAACTTCTTTGGGGTTCCATGAGTCCACCTCTCACAATTTACTTAAATTTTCATACTTATACATCTTGCTCCTGAGCTAATGAATGTTAGGATCCGGTCCTTATACTCATCTGGCAATATTAAATTCTGAATGTTTTGTTCCAAAATGCCCAAATCAATTCAATGGGCTTCAGCTCAGGGAGAGGGACTGCTTTTATTATGACTTTTTATTGTTCGGTCTGTCGAAAAGACGACCAATTCTAGTCAAAATAATTTTAAAATTTTATTCAGCTATTAATTGTACTAAATCTTATTGAATTCATTTGGGAGTTTTTGGAAGGAAATATTCAGATTTTAATATTACAGTGCACGACGTTTATTAGAGCATCCTTTATAAGAACATTCGGGTTATAAGAGCAGAGTTTTGCGGGTTTGGTTTGCTCTAATGCATTTAGCATGGAACATTAACGCGTTATAAGAACAACGTATATAAGAGCAAAACGGTTATAAGAACTACCTTTTGCTGGGTAATTTTTGAAGCGGGAGTTGGATATAAGAGCAAAAGTCAAATCTCAAACAAAAATTATCTTTTTACATTTTCAATTCTAAAAGTACCACTTGAAATCATTTCAGTTGAAATGTCGTTCTTGTAAAATCTTTACAAAACTTTAAATAAAAATTAAACAATTGCAATTTTTGACGAAATTGTCGACGATAATTACAGTCGATAACTTTATTTAATATCTTTACTATAGTATAGATTTTCTTTTTTAAATTTTTGAAAAAAAATTTTTTTTTTGCCGTATACTTTTAATAAGAATATCCTGCTCTTATAAGCGTTGTAAGAACAAACGGTTATAAGAGCAGCATTTCCAGGTGACGGAGGGCAGCTCTTATAACCGTCGTGCACTGTACCTTGATGATGGTACACAAAACTTTTTAAAATGTTTGAAACTTAGCGAATGCTTTGAAAATCTTGTGAAAAAAAAACCAACCTGTTGAAAATGAGCTCCACGAATTAAAGCAGATTTTCTCTACCCAGAAAAACTCTAGCTATAATTATTGTTTAAATTTTATAAAGTTCGAAACTGTCACTTCTAAATCTTTTTGAAGTTTACATCAAAGTTGTCATTATACACTAAAGTTTGGCTGGCATCATGCGACATTCAAAGTGATGTATCATTTATTCTTTAAAATCCATAACATTTATAAACTTTGCAATTGGTTATAAACGTAGTGTCTATTTTCTCTAATATATAAATTCTTCGTTTGTTTAGGGCAAATTTTCTGGAGAGTAGTGCAAGGTTTAGAAAATTGTAAAATTGTTGACTCTGTAGAAAAAAAATTTTTTTTTTCACAGGATGAATAAGGATTTGAAAAAGAATTTCAATATTTTTGAAAACTTTTGCAAATGTTTGGAGTGAATTCCGGTTATAGTGAATCAATATAACCAGCAGGAGTTTTTCAATATAGCCGGAGTTCATTATATCCATATAGTTAACGGAGCTTACAAATTACAATGCAATTATTGTTCATTATATTCAAATATTTTACTATAAACTCAGCTTTATCGATGCAGAGAAGCACTGGGTGATGAAAATTTGCTTCACACTTTGAATACGGTCATGTTCATATGTTGTATTTCAATTTCAAGTACTTCCATCGTTTTCTCCGAAACGACAGCAAGACTAATTTGGATAAAATTTTGACTGATTTTGGTAAAATCTTTCGGTCCCTCCAACTGAACAAAACCTTCCAAAAGAAAAATGTCCAGATAAACGAAACTTCAAATTGTTACTATGGCGAATAGTTTTAATTCAATTATCTTTTACAACACAGATTATTCCTATGTCACACTCATTACCCTTCCGCCAACCAAGGCTTAAGTTATTCACAAACCCTTTTTTACACTAAAAATCAATCAACATGAAATGCAAATTGATATTGAATTATCTATGAAGTGGGATATTCCTTGCCCATTTATGGTTGAGGATAGGAGTAGGAGTGTGGGGTATCTCCTGTCAGTTGTTATTGCCTGTCCCTGTAGATTAGGAATGGCAGATGGATGCACAGCTGTCCTGCAACAAAAGAGTTTTTCGATTTAATTCCTGTAAAGTTATTTTCCATTAAGTACGGAATTTAAAAAAAAAATTAAAGAATTCAACCAAACTATCTGCCTTGCTTAAGAACATTAAAGTGCATAAACTTTTCAGGTGGCATTATTGTAATTGTTAACCAAATTGTACGAGAATAATAACTTTAATGTGAGAGTGTTTCGAGCTGCGTTAACGGTGATGAGGCCGCCGGTGATAATTCCAAAAACTTAAGTCCACATTCAACTTCGTTTTTTTTAAGTTGCGATGAAATAATTTATTAATAAAGCCCCGAATGTGTTACACATTCTTATATACTAAAATCTCCTTATTTCCAATTTCTCACACGGAATATTACGGTTGTTGAACTGGAAAGCTCATCTCTTTTTCCAATTTTGAGAAAATCAAAATCCCACCTGCTTGCTTATTAGACTTTTGTAATCACTGTAAAAATGTATTTGAAATAGGTATGAGAATTCTAGCTCAGTTCCCTGTCAACGGCCATACCACGTTGAGAGCACCAGTTCTCGTCTGATCACTGAAGTTAAGCAACGTCGGGCCCGGTTAGTACTTGGATGGGTGACCGCCTGGGAACCCCGGGTGCTGTTGGCGTTTTTTTATGTTTAAGATTTTAAATTGTCATTTTTTTAGTAAAAATTAATTTTAATCATAAGGCAAGTCAGGTTTTTCTTATTTCAATATTGCTGATGAAACTATTGAACAGCCAGTTTGATATTTAAACGAATTTTTTTTGGTAAGTAAACCTAATTCATTTGATGCCTGTTACCGATCCATGCAGAAGTATAGTTGGCGTTTTTTTATTTATTTTTAATCCTCACCAGATGAACTGGAACAGAGTCAACTCTGATAACTGATGATGAAATCCCAAGAGTCAAGAGATGTCACTCACAATGAACCGGAAGTCACTTCCTGAGTAATTGGTTCCCTTAAGTCTCTTACTTGGTGCGAATGTGCATAAATAAACTATTTAATTTACCTTGCCTTAGTTACTTTGAGCAAGAAAACGGTAGCAGATTTGCCTTGCGTCATTTCTTATTACGACTACTATTTTGATTGTATGAATAATAAGTAGTATTCCCGATTGACACACAAACAAATTCAGAATTCTGACTCCACGTCACAATCTTCTTACTTCATTCGACTATGGGATGAAATAGAATACAATTACTGTGATGAGTGATAGTCGATTCTCCATCCACCTGACTACAATTGCGACAGCCGACAGATGGCACGTTGACCAACAGTGTAGTCACTTTCAATGTACTTGTCCTGTATGGTCACAAGTCTNACAGATGGCACGTTGACCAACAGTGTAGTCACTTTCAATGTACTTGTCCTGTATGGTCACAAGTCTCTCGCACATGTAGATTCTGTGTGAATAAAGTTATAATTAATNTTCAATGTACTTGTCCTGTATGGTCACAAGTCTCTCGCACATGTAGATTCTGTGTGAATAAAGTTATAATTAATTAGTCAGGTTTAGAGCAATTGAGCGCTAGCGTGAGGCTTGATTCTCTACTTCATAGGCAAATGCGAATAATAGTATGATATCCGATTCACCACTAATAACTCCTGAAGCCATACACGTTCCCCTTGACTCCAACTTGACCTATGCACACGCACTCTGGCACAGGTAAGTTACTGTAGAAGCAAAACCATAAGATTATTGGACGAAGCTCCTGCTTCCGGTCTGTTTCGTTCCCGGGTTGATCATCAATTGGCATAGATGGCCACAATGACTGAATGATCNGCTCCTGCTTCCGGTCTGTTTCGTTCCCGGGTTGATCATCAATTGGCATAGATGGCCACAATGACTGAATGATCAATGATTATGAAAACTATTCCTTTCTTTAATTAGATAGTTTCAGGACTACAATCCACTGAGTGGGTGAATTGGGTAACTCTAGACAGATTAAGTGGATTTAATTGTTAGAGTAGTTGAATTAAAGAATGTAATAAATCCTTAAAGTGCCATCTAGATGACTTTTGGGAAACAGAAAAAGAATTATGTTCTACTCTAAAGACTGACTGTTAAGACCGGTGTATTTTTTGCCTGTGCTTGATATACTTCACACAAGTAGTCAAGCGGCGTGATTTTCACTGGTGAGCTGGAAGTGAGCTGGAGAATTCAAGATGGGGACAACGAGACACTCACCGTAGTCACTGACAATGCTAATGACTTGATTTTTTTTAAACAAGTCCCACTACTTTTCAATGTTCTTTCATAATAACATATAAGCTGCATCGAAAATAATTATAATCCTACTAAAAATGGGAAACATTTCTCGAGTACTTTCTCTAGCAAAGAGGATGTGCCAGAAGTAAATTCTCGCTCAAGTAAAATATTTTTTATCACTGTAATAGGCATAAAGATTAATGTTTAAAAAAATACAACAACCTAAATTTTCATAAAATTTTTTTGTCTAGCAATCGCATAAATTTGAATGTTCCTACGTAATACATTAGCTTTCCATGCCATTTCTGCAACTATTAACATTCTTTATTAAAACATTCTAACAAAACTAATGTTTAAAATATAAGAGGCACTTGTAATAAACAACAAATTGTAGACTCTTTCCCGGAGTCTCTGCCTATGCCTTTAGAAAATTGGACGGACTGTATTATCAGTTTAGTTTTCTTATTTTACATTTGGTTTCAAACCATAAGGAAAAACTCAAAATTATTTTTCCAGCCTTTTCTGATAATGGTAAATGAGTTTAATATTTTGTTATGCAATACTTGGATACAAGTATTTTTTTTGTTGCATATGACCCTCAAATCATCTGTTCACCTTGGAATAATCAGTAAACTTACTATGTATGATTCGACCAGAGATCCATGAGTTTAACCACTGTAAACTTTCAGTAATTTACTACCACAACAATAACACCACGTTACAATTTTCTATATTTTTATACAAATGAAATATCATTTATATCTTGATTGAAGTACTATCTGTTCATAGTCCAATAGATAATTTTCTCAACAAATCATTCAAAAATGAGTAAAATTAAGCATAAATGAAATAACGTCTAATAATAAGCGACAATACAGTTTCCATAAATGTTTCACTGTGTCAAATCTGTTTATTTTCCAAACGGTGGAGTCTCGTTTCCACGATTCCATGGAGCATTCCGAACTCACAGAAATAGTAGAAATTACTCTACTCTACCATCGAAAGCAGACGCCGTGATAATTGGTTAGTAACCTAATATGTGGTTTTAATTTGAAATATGGTCACCAAATTTTTTATGGCAATAAGTATTTAGTGTAATGCACGCGTATAAAATGCAGTAGAAACAGTTACCAATTTGAAGTCGATACAATATTAGTCCGGTCAATTAGTCTATGTGTTAAAGGCGATGAATTTAATATACTTACAGAAATTATTAACCATAAAATATTTATACGGCTCTTTTTACCACTACAGTGAACCTCGCCTAAACCAAAGTTGGCTAAGCGGAAACTCTGATAAGATTAAACCTTTTTCGCGGCCCAGTACACATATCACGTCGGTTTTACAACGGAAACGCCGAACCTTTGCGACTAAGAGCTAAATATTCGATTCCGGTTGGTTCGGCTTACTTTAGGTTTAATGTACTAGTAAACTTTTTTGTAATTATAGAGAACACATCCTTGCCAATATAATGTGCTAATGTTGCGAATTATTATGTGATGTAATACATCTTCACTTAATTGAATAATTGAAATAAAACGGAATATTTCATAGTAGGAAAGTATCGTTGAGAGTATGATAGCATGAATCGAGAGTAAAGCATATTCCCCATGTACAGAGTTTATGCACCAGGTTTCCTGATGGAGGTAGCAGAATTATTGGTAGGTAGAAAAACTATAGGTATGAAATACCAAAACCTAGTGGCAGAAAAGTTGGAGATCGTCCACCAGCTAAACTGGAGCATGCATAAAAAAAATCCAACCTTCTCAACATTTTGTCTGCTCTCGCTAGCATTTTGCATTTACTGCAATCCTATTGGTCAGTACATTTTTCTCTCAAACTTTCAAACAAATAAAGACGGGTATGTTTTTTTTAAACAAATTCTAGTAATAATTTTAAAATCTATATTTCCCAGACGTAGCTCTCTTTCCATAAAATATGGATTGCAGGAAAGTTGTAGATATGAACGGTAGACAGAAATTATTGCTGAAAAACTGATTCCAACTTTTAAGATGGATGATGTATAAAAGTTGGTGCAGAAAAACTGTAGATGAGGAATAGCCTTAAAAATACAAGAGAGTAAGGTAGGATGTTCCAAATTGTTAGAGACAGATAAATTCTACTATAAGGGAATCGATATAGTGTTGCAATGAAGACCAACTTTTCATATTTAGCTAGCCTTGCCTTGCGTTTCGAATATATAATAGTGTTTACTGTACAAAGTTTTCAAAAGCCAACGAATATTCAGCTACTGCACAGTACACGGTTTAGATGCATTTTCAAGTTGGATGGCTTTCTCAATTGCATAAATCGAATAAAATTGCTTAACAATTGTAACCAATATGAGAATGTTAACTGAGCCTGGAGCGAGAATGCCGATATCTTCGTGATTGGGTGGTATACTAAATGCTTGCTTTCCTGGAAGTGTGAAGTATGACTTCGCAAAGTAAAGAAAGCCAGCGAACTTCAACTCTCACTTTCATCCATATACTTAATGAAAATGCTTTCTTTGCTTTGCAAAGTTCGTGTTCTTGGTTTACTTTCACAGCAGTGAAGGTAAAGCAAGAGATAATTTATACTCAAAAGGCGCCATGTTCAAAGTCATTTGAATTTGTAAAGTTAGAAAATAATAGTTTTCCCTAGTAATTGACACAGTAATTCAAGTTATTGGTTAGTAGATAAGTAGTTGCCGTTCATTCATTCAATCGTGAATGAGTCAGATGAGACAGGTGACCATAAAGATAGGTCTACACCTATTAGTAAGGCTGGGAAAGAATTATTTATTGCGTAAGTCCATAGTTGAGTCGAAATCGACGGATTTAATCAAATTCAAATCAACAAAAAACTTAAAGTCAGAGAAGGCATTAGCCAAGAATTTTGCAGCCAGTTGGATGATCAGCGCCGCTCTGGGGAGCAGCTTAAGAAGACATGGGCAATTTTGAAATTCAACGCGAAGAAATACGTAAAATTAATCACCTCTAATGAGTGTTCCAAAGCCGATAACAGTATTGGGTTTAGTTACCACGATATTTATGGGATCAGAATTGACATTTAATTTTAGGAGTATAGATTAGATATCGATATCGGTATTTTTCTTAAAAAGTATCGGCGTCGGTATCAGCTATTATTTTTGGAAAAACACCATTATCGTCAAGGTTCCTTGACAACACAAACAGCGACTGACTGTTAATAACAAGAGCCGCTGTCTCTGTTGTCAAGGAACCTGAAAATTTTCCAATCGTGTAAAAACTTACACGGGCAGCATTTGCTTTTTCAAACGTAGGGTACCATACAAACTGACAACGTTTTTTTGGTAGCGCTCTCACCACATGCTTCACAATTCTAAGGACGGTAGGTTGAGTAATAGAGTGCAAGTCACCCATTACAATTTGTAAGCTGCCAATAGCGAAAAATCGCAGTGAAATTATAACCTGTAGGGCTGATGGAATTTGTGCTCCTCTTCTCATTGGAGCGTTCAATTCAGTTTTCGCTAGTTGATTAAGAAAACTGCAGTTTCTGTAAACAAATGATACCTTGCTTTGAATTGAATAGAATCTTAAAACTCCAGTGGGTTTTGTCTGTCCCATAATCTACTTAGTGGAAGCAGCGTTTTACTTACTCCTATTCAATCGTTTTTCAAGTCGTTCTACCTTGCAACCGCATGTTAATGGAAAATATAGCAAACTTTATGGCGGAAGTCTACTCGATCCCTGACTTCGTATTTGAAAGTCAGAGAAGCAATGAAAGCAAAGTCCTTTGCTTTACTTTCTTATTAAGAATATGAATAAAAGTGAGAGTGTGATCTTCTACTCTCGGTGAGAGTGAAAGCAAAGCAAGAGCTTCCACTTTTCATTAGGCATACCAAAATTGGAAGGAGAGACCGTGCTCTTGTTTTCGTTGAAACAAAGCAAGTATTTAGTATACCACCCTTAGAGTCTGGGCCATGGAGAATGCCGATAAGCAGAGCAAGATAAATGTAAACATTTCACCTAAGTTTTATGTGAAGTATATGTGAATCTTGCATAGTAGTAGTACCACGCTAAAAGACACCTGTTAGCATACTACTTACGGTATAGGAGTATATATGTTCACTATTCTATAAAGTATAAAAGCCATGGTTCAGCTATGACACCATGCAATTTGCTACAACATGGTCCGATTAACGGTTTCTCAGTTAATTAGAAAGTTAATAGGACAGTTATGAGAAAGTTAATATTTTTGAAATAGTATCAGTTGAATGTGTTCAAATGTATTATAGAATTTTATATTTTAAGGTTGACTTCCAATATATGAGAAAGCACAATCGGGTGATAAAAATACATTGTCTGTGCGCTATGGTCATGATAAATTAATAGCACTTTGAGTCACAGCTAGGCTACTTATCAACGTGTCTTGTTGCGTCTACTCCGTAAACAAAACAGAATTATAACATCTATATATCGTAACGACAATAGTTTTACCTAGACCTAACAAAATGTAATGAAAAGATTAATAAACTAAACGATATAATAAGTGTTATTTTGATCAAATTTTTATAAATTTCTAAGCAATTCTGATCCATTTTTGACCACAAAATTATTAGAAAAGCTACTGAAGCCAATTGCTTAAATATAATATAACTATATTTGTAAATTTGGCACTGATATGGTCGCTCCTGTCATTCTGCTCAAAGAAACTATGAATATTTGAATATTTTTTCTCTTTCTTAAGAACCCTTTTTGGTAAAAGAGTGAAAGTCTTCTTTCCTATTGAACTTATGTTCGTTTTGCCACTTTCGCTGTTTACAGCAACAATCCATTCTTCTTTTACAGCTGATGCAATTTGATATTACAATTCTTCACTAAAAAATTAAAAATTGCTTCACCCTCGTCGGAAACCAAATTAGAAACTTTATAAACGATTTTTAGAATAAGTGTAATAATGTAGAATAATAATGAATAATGCAATTCCAGAATAACTCACTTCACATTATATTTTGAAACTGTAACAATTGAACAAATATCTCATACAATTTTACAAATGATAGTTTCTTACAGTGTTCAAAGATTCACAAAAAAACCCAATTTGCAAAATATGGCAAAATATGTCAAATTGCATTGACCCTCAGCAAACCTTTCCCACTAAACAAGTTCCGCCTTCCTACCTAACATATTTAGCTGTAAATTATTAATAATTCACCACACTTCTTTTGTTTGACTATTAGGCGGTGGCAGCATCGGTTGCAGTACCCTCTACCACTTGACGAAGCTAGGCTTGAAGAATGTGGTTCTCCTGGAGGCTAACAAAATTACAGCTGGGACAACCTGGCACACAGCCGGGCTTGTCTGGAGTCTCAGACCAAATGATACCGACATACAACTCCTCAAGATTACGCGGGAAATGCTCGGAAGGCTGGAGGAAGAAACTGGTGTCAATCCAGGTTTCAACATGAACGGAGGGTTGTTTCTGGCTTCTACCAAGGTTGATTAACTCTATTTACAAATTGATGAAACACTACCTGTGACCAAAACCAATAAACTTGTTTATTCAGGAACGATTAGATGAATACAAACGGCTTCACACAATAGGGAAAGCCTTTGGTATCTACTCAGAAATGTTAAGTCCATTGGAAACAAAAAGATTGTACCCACTCCTCGACGAAAAGACGCTTTATGGAACTATGTACTCCCCCACTGATGGGAATGTTGACCCCAGTGGCCTCTGTAGTGCGCTCACACGATTTGCCACAAGGAATGGTGCCACTGTAAGTGTTATTGTATTCTCACTTCCATACATATTCATAATTTTTTACAGCTTAAATGACTTCTTATATTCAACTTTAACATGGTTTTAAATTTGATATCTAATGTACTAGACAAGTTGTTCAGAAATGCTTATAATTTTATACGATACGCTTATGTATTACCCTGAGTTTAACAATGCACGAATCACTTCAAACATAGTTGTTTTCCCGTGATTTTTTTTTCTGTTCAGTAATCCCACCACCCGATCCTCATCCACTGAGGTAAGTAGGCATAGGTAACTAAAAATTTTTACATGTATTTCACAAATCCATTCTATAAACGTCTTGTATACTCACTCAATCTACAGAATTTAATCTCATCATTACTTATAACATTCATACAGAGTTTGAACCACTATGAAATTATCTGAAACTAACTTTTTTATGTTCAGTCAATCCTGTAACACCCCCAACAATGAGGATAATCGTTCATCGGGAAACGAAATATTATGAAAAAGCAAAAGTATCTTACTCAACTTCAATTCTTATCACTTAAGAGTTAAATTTTTCCTTAGATTTGAGAAATTAGGTACTTTTATAATTTTTAATTCCAAAAAGTAATTCATGTGCAACTGAATTACTGAATTACTCAACTATTCTTATATCAACATTTGAATAAAATTATTCGGAACTATACAGAAACTATTTTTTGATTACAAAATATTGATTGCTTTACAGTTGAGAACTGTTTAACGCTGACAAACATACATCAACATATATTAAAATTGGTGTGAATAAACAAACACTGGATCTCTCAAACGAATCCAGATGACCAATGCAAATACTTGTTATCTTTATTAATTTTTTGTTGATTTTAAAATGATTTCATACAAGCTCTGCCAGATGAACAGATGAAACGCTTCACTTTTGAGTAGCAACAACTAGTAACCGCGAACTAGAGGCAATCGATAAATTAAAAAAAAAAGGCGTCCAAAGTTTCAACTTCGCGGAAGGTTGAAAAAAGAGGCAAAACATATAACGTTTACGAAAATGTGCAAAACAGAGCAGGGTTAGGATGGAGGGCAAATAAAAGAAAAATTATCGACATAGGCAAGCCTGGTGCTTGGAGGGAGGTTTTAAAATGTTTTTTTTTACTTAAAATGACACATGCATTTCCAAAAGGAGCCAATCGCGGATAGGCATTTCATTATATATCATTACGTCTTATAGCTCGGTTGGAAATATACGTAAACACAGCTAAAATAGTTTCTGGAAATAAACCTAAATAAATAATTACACGTTTAGTCATATTATTTTAGTCATAGACGAACACTACATTCGCATGAACGCCTAAAGCTACCATGGTCGGAGTTGATAATGTGCAGAAATGCCCTGTTGATAATCAGCTATTACACGATTCTTATTTCTTTAATTATTTTACCCTCCTCGAAACAGGTTGTGGAAGAATGTCCCGTTATCGGAATACGAGCAGAAAATTCAATATTCGATACCAAGAATGTAAAGGGTGTGAATACGGCACAAGGATTTATCGAAACTCCAGTAGTTATCAACTCTGCAGGTAAGATTAATATTTCCGTTTTCATTTCAATATTAATTCCAGTACTACGGGTAACTCAGAATTAAAATAAAAAATTTGCTCTGAAGTATTTGGCTTCTTGAAGCAAAGGACGTAGGGGTGTGATTTGAATACGCTCAACAAATTTGAATTTTGTACTAATGCATAAAGCAATAAAAGAAAACCGCCACGTGGATATTTCCAGAACTTAATTTGCCATGTCAGATAGATGTATTAATTTTTTTCTTTAAAAAACAACCGGTTCAGCAAAAAAAATGTTCATCATGTTAGAATCTAAGAATCCGTAGAATTTATATTGAGGTAAAATATTTTCATGTGAAAAGTTTCAAAAAGTCCTTTGAAAAGTAATACGGGACTAATTTAGCTGTATAAGAAATTATTATATAGTCTGACCCAGTGATAGTAAGAGACTTGAATTTTTGACGTTTCAATGGCCTTTGTGAAAGTGAATGTTTCCCGAGAAAATATTATTTCCTTTGCAAAATTTTCACAAATTCTTCAGCCCACTGCTTTCTCCACCACAGAATGAGGGACAAAAGTGACTTGCGGTCGCCTTCAGAAACTTAATGTGACTGTATCATCAAGTTGAATATTTTCTAATCTTAAAAGTAATTCAATGTTCCAGTTAACCATTATTGAAGCCTGTGTAGTGAAGTTTCATTGAAACTGGGTCTTTGATTCAATAGTAGTATTATGTGTAAGTTCAAATTATGTGTGAAATCCCGAATCCAAGGTTTCTTGAATCACAGTGCATTAGACGATTCAAGTGCAAGTGGTTTTTTCGCCAGTACTTTCAAACACAATGACCAAATACTAATGATATTTTCACTTCTCAAGGTTCCATAGTGGTTATTGGGACACTACGTCACTTTTCAGATTAGAAAATATTCCACTCAGAAATTTAAAAAATAGTAAGAAAGTATATGTTTTTCCAGCTATATATATATTTTAATCTCTATTTATGAACAATGTTTAATCGAGTAAAAAAGTCTGTGAAGCAATTAGAAGTTTTTACATACTTTGTACTCTTCCAATCCTTAAAAATGTTCTTGCTAAATATCCATTACAAATAATATTAAATTTCCACTAAGGTATATAACTTTTGTTGTCATTTTTTTGAAAGTGACCTTAAAGATTTTTGTAAGTTTCTTCGGACAATATGGTTTCCTTACTGCATGCCAATAGTTTTGACCCACTGATTTTTTTATTTTTCACGGTACATTCCTAATGCACTGACTACCCGATCTGGAAATTTCTGACAATTTAGAGTTAGACCTACATGTTAGATTTAGGATTATGTGACAAGGTAACCGCTTAAATTATGGTACCAGCGTATATGTAACTTAGCCCCAACTTAAATATTATAAAATAAGAGAGTTTTGTAAAAACCAAAGCTAAAAAGATGACTTTTGTATGAGGTTTGAAGCAGAAATTTTAACAAATTAAGCAGCATGGAGAAATCCTGACTTGTAGATTCCGGTTGTGGTATATTTGAGCAGATTGAAAAATTTTGTCTTAGTATATGGCAGAGGTTTAATTTGGCATACAAAGTTAAATGGTTTGAGTTTAGTTAGAACCGATGCTTAATAATAACAAAATTTGTAATACCTCAACATAATCAAAAGAAATTTTTTTCTAAGCCACTTGTAACACTAAAACAAGAGATGCATCTCATAAAAATACACCAAGTTATTCTACCCGCTTTATTTTTAAAAGTAATACTATGAGTACCCATGAATTACGTATCTAAAACATTGTCATAGTCGTAACATTTTACCCATATTCTCGGACCAAACATTAGAAGTCTTTCAAAATGGTGGTTGTTGATGAGAAAAGGAAAAATTCTTAGCCGTTGTGCTGTATGCATTTTGTACACTCTGAAACAGCGGAAAATTTTTTACACAAATTTTAGATTTAAATATAAATTTGTCCAACAACTTGTTTTAACTTTAAATATTTCCTGAGGTAATTTTTGTAATTAAATGTAATTATTATTCTAATGTCTTCTCAAACTCCAAAGCGTAGATAAAAACTGATTTGATTTGATTTGATTGATTGATTTTTGTGTCAAGCTCATCATTTTATAATGTTAATTGATCAGACACGCCTGCAACAGGCCTACCTAATTAAATTAAGAATTAAAATTAAAGTGTTTTAATGTGGCACTCATCACAATTTTTTACATTGAGCTAACTTAAGTATATCATTACTCAATAGTTTTTTGTTGTTGTTGTATAATAGGTATAGATTTAGGCTGATAAAGAGGATTTTAACAAACTTGTAAGTAACGTCAACTTTCTCCTGTCAGATCTGAAGACAAAATATTAAACATTTTTCAATGATAGGAATATTAATTCATCAGAATTCCCAGTACAAATTAGTAACGTAGTTGAACTACAGCAGAACTATGTTGCGTAAGCTCAACCAAAGTGAAGAAAACAAGTAAGACAACTTCTAAAAATAAAATTAAACAAAAATTTATTCGGGAGAGAAAACGGGATGAACCGGAAAATTGTGTTGTCAATCAAAATAATCTAAAAGGTCAGTCGAGTATGTCACCACTTTATGCTCGCAAGGAGTTTCCGACAATGAAAAAATTATTGGAAAGCTGCGCTGAAGATTCCAACTTTCCAAAAATTAAAAAGTAGACACTCCGAAAATGCATGACTAAGCAATGTGGCTTTAAATACAAACGAATTCATAAGGAACCGATATCTTTGGAAATTACTACGTAAGTTGCGTTGTTAAATATTAAATAAAGTGAAATAAATGTTTTAAGGGCCTTCGAAATGCCTGCACCTTTTCATGTTATTTTAGCAAACAAAAGTGTTACGCCCCTGTACTTCCGCCATTTTGAAGGACTTATAATTTTTGGAGAATACCAATTCTGCCGTAAATTCAATCTTTGGCTTTTATTTTTACTTAAAGGTGCATGGGCCCCCAATATTTGCAAGATGGTGGGAATAGACATCCCACTCATTCCGATGAAACATTCGTATGTAATCTTCGATAGTATTGAAGAGGTCAAAGGGATGCCAAATCTCCGTGACCACGACGAAGCCATTTATTTTCGAATCCAAGGAGATACGTTAAGCGTTGGAGGCTACGAAATGAACCCAGTCATCATTGACAAAGTAATAAACTTTTCTCAAGCAAGTATGGCAAAATAAATAAATTTAAATTCATAAAAAACTTTGTTTGTTAAGATACGGCTAACAATGACAAAAACTATGTTAAATTATGTTAAAGTTCATCCGGTTTCCTAGGTTCAAGAAGACTTTGCGTTTGGGTTGTACGAACTTGACTGGGAAATTTTTGGAACTCATATCACGGGTGCAACGAAGCGAATGCCACGACTTGCAAGCCTAGGAATAAAGTCAACGATTTGTGGACCCGAGTCTTTTACACCCGATCACAAACCACTCTTAGGAGAAGACGCAGTGGTCAACGGATTCTTTCATGCTTGTGGGTTCAACTCCGCAGGGATGATGTTCGGAGGAGGTTGTGGGGACCAAATTGCAAAGTGGGTTGTCAACGGCCAACCAGATCTCGACATGTTCGCCTATGANCTGGGAACGTCCTGGATATTTTACTCAGTCTGACGCACCTGCGAACGTCCAAGTTCTGCCATACGATTGGTACGCCCAATACGAATTCGAGTCCCATCCCAACAACGTCTATGCTGAAAGGTTGGAACAGGAGTACACCTTTGAATTCCCTAGAACACACGATGCCGTAAGTTCAAGACGTTAAGCTCTCAGATATTGATTTCTAATTTACATTTCTGACTCAAATTTGTGTAATTTTAAGATACGACGTGAANGAGGAGGTTGTGGGGACCAAATTGCAAAGTGGGTTGTCAACGGCCAACCAGATCTCGACATGTTCGCCTATGACATTCGGTATGGGTTTTTATTTTGATTGATATGCCTTTTAATTCAACTTAACCCTGCATAAATTATCAAACCTCCAGATTTTTGAACATTTGGAAAATTTAAAAATCTCTACCTNTCAAACCTCCAGATTTTTGAACATTTGGAAAATTTAAAAATCTCTACATGAAATTTTTTCGCCCACTATTGTAATTTTAGGAATACTGTAATTTTTGGGGATTTGAATTTCCATGGCAAAAAGCCATGGCACCTTATGAGCGATAATTGGAAACTATTAGAAACGTCTAATCATCAAATGCCTAAAATTCTAGGCACCAAGATTTCCTTGCTCATCCAATGTATAAAAATATGGGCACATGAAATTTGTTGCTCAACCTATGTCTAAAATTCTAGACACTGCTCAGAAAATTGATACAATTTTGACAAATGGTTCAAATATAAATTTCTACAACTGAAGATGTGTAGTACTAGTAACACTTGTTTAGGTAGTGAAGTTTTGTCCAGATTTATGGTAAAGTAATGGTTAGACCAAATATGGTGTCTAAAATTAAGGACTCGTGGTAAGTTCTAGCAAGCAATGTCTAAAATTTTGGATGTTTGAGAGGCAAAAGTGTGTTAAAATATGAGCATAGATATACAGTGGAGTATGATAATGTCTGGCAGAGAAAAGAGGGTGGTTGTTTCACTTGAAGTGGAAAACGGAAAACTTTAAAATTGAAATTAAAGTTGAGCGCCGTACTTACACCTATTTCGTCTATTATATTTTCATTTTCATTCACATATAAGATTACACTTTTAATTCCACCTTTTAGATATTTAGATTGTTATCGAAGAACTGGTTATGAATAGCCAAGGAATGTTAAATTCATGACTGTAGCAACGCATTGGGTAACCTAATAAAGTTAATACCGACAGCCGTTGGTAACCCGCGCATCATACTGGTGGGAAGGGTTTTTTGGATAAGCGCCGCAACGAAGTGAAAGAACCACCCTCCTTTCTCTGCCAGACATTATCATACTTCACTGTANATCGTTATTTATCATCCGATACCATTTATCGGGATGGAAATTCCCATTTTCTAAACTGGATAAAAAATTTTTGCGACACATTGTTATTATTCATTCTGACTTGTAAAACAATGTCCTAATCCGGCACCAAGCGCGGAAAACGGTCAGTCGTAGGTTTTATAAATTGCAATCCTTGAGTGTGCATTATAGTTTATTTTCAGACGATTTTCTCCAAAATTGTGCCGAAACAAGGAATGGGCTAAGGAACGAAGTCACGAGGCATATGCAAAGAATTATTCCATTGTGTACAAAAACGACGAGCCGCTAGCTGGTAGGAATCAATTCCTGAGTCCATTCCATTCCCGACTTGTCGCGTCAGGTTGTATGTATCAAGAGAAACAAGGCTGGGAACGTCCTGGATATTTTACTCAGTCTGACGCACCTGCGAACGTCCAAGTTCTGCCATACGATTGGTACGCCCAATATGAATTCGAGTCCCATCCCAACAACGTCTATGCTGAAAGGTTGGAACAGGAGTACACCTTTGAATTCCCTAGAACGCACGATGCCGTAAGTTCAAGACGTTAAGCTCTCAGATATTGATTTCTAATTTACATTTCTGACTCAAATTTGTGTAATTTTAAGATACGACGTGAATGTCATGCTTGTCGGACAGCCTGCGCAGTGTTTGACATGTCCTACTTTGGGAAGTACTTTCTGATTGGACCCGACGCTCAAAAAGCGGCCCAATACTTGTTCTCGAACCAGTTAAATAGGCCAGTGGGGAGCATCGTCTATACATGTTTTCTGAACCCTAAAGGAGGAACGGAAACAGACTTAACAGTTACCGTTCTCGATTCTACGCACAGCCTTCCAGAGGATCCGGATTTTAATGTAAGTTTGCCTCATTGACTTGAACAAAGTAGTCATTAAATTTATCTCTAGTATGGGAAAATGTGAGATTTGGTTAAATATGACCAAAATCCAGATCATTCTGAATAATATTTAGAAATATCATATTTCGAACAGGCTTTTGGCTTAGAATTCAGAAATCCCTAGTTATTAGGAAAGGATTTTAACGTGGTTAGACTTATTTGGTTCAAATGTTTCATGGAAATGGTCATGGTATTTCTGAATAACGCTTAATTCAACATTTGATTTTATTGAAAAAAGGTTGAAACATGTCGGGTAAACCCACTTCGATAGTACTTGTTAAATTCAGTAACCTCTGAAGGAAAACTCAAAAGGCAAATAGAAACAATCTGCTTAGTTGATGTTCATAAAAAAGGCTAGCTAAATGTGGCAGAAATTTTCAATTTTCGAAAATTTTCTTTATGATAGGTGCTTCGGTTATGCCCGATATACACGGGGAAAGAAACTATCTGCAAAGAAATTTTCGTGAAAAGTCAAATTTTACCATGTATCTACATCAGAAACTTTTCTTAAAAATTCTTTCCAGCAAATTTTCTCTCCCTTTCTTTAAATAGGACCTAGCTCTAATTTGAGAAAAGTTTTTGAGAAATATCTGGTTTTCAATTCGTGCAAATGGATTTGTTTGAAAGTTGGGGCTAGTCGAAAACATGCGGGGGAAAAATAAATAAATTCAACTCATCTCCCGCATGTATGTCCCATGATCAGTTGAACACGGGAATTTTCATGAAAAATATCCCGATTCAAAAATTAATAAAATACGTGTAACTAAGCAAGAAAGAAATGTTTCCGAAACAGGAATGAAAAACTTTTAACCTCCAAAGTTTCCTTCACAGTAAATTTTCTTTCCCCGTGTATATCGGGTATAATGCCCGAAATTTTTTCATCCTGCACTTCAGAATTCTGAAAAACTCAACAGTACTAGTTAACACAATTGAGGCTTTATGTACGTACTTCCAAAAGCTTTCCGATTTATGATTACATTGAGACGAACTCTATTATGTTCATAAATTTTTATATGCGTCCTGTTGAACATAGGATAGGCGAGAACTGTAGTTCTGTAAATATTATATTATATTACAATAGTCGACGGATAGAAGATAAATTTCGGTCTTATAAACGGGATGGTCCTATAACGGATATAAGACCCGTTGGGTCTTATAAAAAGTATATGAAGGTAGGCATCTTTTATTGACCTTGACCAACTTTTGAGAAGTGGACCTTGTGGAAAAAACACATATCAAAATGAGTTTTTCACCTTACTTAATTACAATACGTAGATTTTGAACAACACCGGCCTATCGGGGATGAGTAATACAAAAAGTGAAGTTGGCAGAGAGCTTTGCTTTCAGCAAATCCCAACCTAATTCGTTAAATAAGGAAAATGGGTTTTATAATGAGAAAATTGGGTCTAATAACTAGCTGAGAAACACAATTATCAAGGTCAAAAGCAGGGTATTATATCCGTTTTGGTTTTATATCCTTTAGAATTATAACGAATTATTCACCCATGCTAAATACATTAGATCAAACCAAGCTAACAAAATCGAGTTTTATAACCAATTATAACGGATGGTCTTATAACTTCGACTACTGTATAAATATTGTATACATATAGCTCATACGTTCATTATTGTTAATTTCCAACAACACAATTCATAACATTGATTCGCTTGGACATAATTTACCTTATAAACCCCGCAGATACTACACTAGTTTGCTAGTTAGTGCGATACCAGTGGAGGCACATTATTTTAAATTATTTGCTTTAATAACATGAAATAACTAAACTTGATACAATGCAACATTTCTTCATCAAAAATTTCTTTGTAGGTCACTAATATTGATAATGCTACAACATCAGAATCAGATATATAACCGGCTAGATTCGGATAGGAGATCCTTACTAACATTCTTAGTTATATAAACCTCAATTCTCGGGGCCATGTTTAATTATTTCTCGAGTGACTTATCCTACAAGATAACCTAGAAAGTTTAAATTTTGTGCATGTCTACCTTTAAAAGCTTTTGTGTAGCAAAAATTGTACGTATTAAACAGTTATCTGCGGTGTTCTAGTGAAATCATTATTCAGAAACATCTAAGCAGCACTCGGGTATCCAAAAATGTACTACACATTCAACGAAAGCAAGCTGCATCCATTAGGGCAAGAGAACTTTAAAGAGAAGGAGCAGAGTAGTCGCCAGATATTTTCAATCAAAATAATCATTTGCTATTTCTTATTTCACTTGTTATTAAAGTGAAGCGAAAAGCATTTCCAGTGTTTACAATATTCAACACAAGTTCTCGTCAAAGTTATGGAAAGAATTGCATGCACTATGGACGTTATTAAGAAAGGTTTGAGAAGTATGTATTCCAAGCTACAATTTCATTTGAGCGAACGACGGGTAGAACTTAAGATAACTTCAACGGCAGGTGTAGCTACAGTATGTTAGGTAGCGAAGAAGAATTTTTCGGAAAGAGTGAGAAGAAAAAATTCTTCTTCGCTACCTAACATACTGTATATTTAAGCATAGGATAGGATTGGCTTAGATATCGATATAAAATTATTCACAAAATTTTTTATAGTTCATATATCAAGATCCAAATTTATTGAGCGAAATACATGTTCGTGCGATGCAGACTTTAGCGCCACCTGGTACCGAAACGCTTCATGAAACATCTATTCAAATTTATCTTCGGAACAACACATTTATTCCATATTTTAAAAGCCGTACATTATAACATGTTCTGCATATACCCTTGCCTTTAAACGGTATTAGTATTAATTTCGCTAAATTTGCTGTACAGGGCCTCGGCTACTATTTAGCAGTTGGAGGGAACAACCAAACATATACAAAAGGTGGAATTCTGTCAGTCCTCAAATCAAAGGCGTTCAATGTTCAGCTTGTAGACTGCAGTGAGGACTTTGGACTTCTCTCAATCCAAGGGCCAAAAAGTCGCTCCGTGCTTCGAAAACTATTTCCATCCACTAACTTCAGGGATGCTGACGATGGATTTCCATTTTCAACTCACCAGATACTCCACTTCAACCATGTGCCCATCCGAGCTCTTCGTGTGAGTTTTGTCGGAGAAATGGGTTGGGAACTGCACGTGCCAAGAGCCCACTGTCTTTCGATATACGACGCCATCTTGAGCATTGGCCAAGAGTTTGGCATCACTAATGGAGGATATCGAGCAATTGATTCATTGAGTATAGAGAAGGGGTACAGGCATTGGCACGCTGACTTAAGATCAGATGACACACCTCTCGAAGCAGGACTTGGCTTTACTTGCAAGGTAAAACTATTTTACATATCTGATACTAAGTCTCAATTCATAAGTAACGGCTAATTTTGCTGTTCCGGCCTACACCGCAAATAATCTAAAGGTTGCATACTTTTCAAATGATCAGTATTTGTTTACGCTAATCCTTATTTGTTGGGAATCAATAACGAAGAATTGTCGCAAATAGTATCTGAAATTGCTAAGTCGTTGTCTAACACAGTCTAAGAAATGTGACCTCATAAATTAATTCATAAATACCCCAACGTGATTTTCAAAAGGTAATGTCTAATTGAGAAAAGTTAGAGTTCAAGCATACATACTATCGATTCATCGCACATTTAACATATAACTAATATTTCTTCGGCGCTACTTAAAACTTTTTTTTACTTTAAAGCTAAATGACACAGAAGAGTTTATCGGACGAGCAGCCCTAGAAGAGCAGGTCAAAAATGGCATACGACGGAGACTTACATGTTTTACTCTAGAAGGAACCCAGAGACCGCTGTGGGGTTTGGAAGCTATTTGGGATGAAAGATATCCAGCCAAGCCAATAGGGTATCTGCGCAGAGCCGACTATGGATTTACTGTTGGCAAGAGCATTGGTTATGGATACGTGAATGCAATGAACGATGGTGAAAGTGGGCTTCCTTGGGTCAAAACCATTACACAAGGGAAATACTGGATAGAAGTGATGGGGGTTCGAATTCCTGCCAAAGCCCATCTCACTAGCGTTTTTGATTCTAAAAGTCTTAGGGTTAGAGGAATTTATGATTAGTGACAGAATAGCATCAAAGAGTTGAAAATTTCTTATTTTTAGTAAACCAGGTGTAGCATAATTATACAAAAAGCAAGTGTAATGAATTTATTTTATATGAGAGTAGTAGAATCATTTCTTATTAATTGGACTAGAATTAAAAATATTTAGTAGAACCCAGGCTTGAAATTCATACATAGAATCTATCAAAAGGCTCTGGAGGTTTCATTCTGTCAAGTTTGGAATGTGAAAATTCGTAATGACTCAACACAAAGTTGTAAAGTTTCCCATTGTTCTATCTTTACTTATTTCTTCACTTCTTATATTTTATATTTTATATTTTAGCTAACATTTCGTTCATCCCTCTTTGGAGTTTCCTGATGAAGACAATGTTTTATTTGTTTTGCAGTAAGTTTCCGTACTTGAATTAGTTTTACTTTTCCTACTGTTTATTACAAAACACGTCACCTGTATTTTCGAAAATATATTTTGCGACAAAGGGCAGCTGCTCCCTACCCTTTACCCGATAGTTGTTGGGTACTTCCTACCTGACTTTTGTTGGATCGAGTGTACTCCCTAC
>NIPM01000602.1:25806-79711 GCA_002738285.1 Holacanthella duospinosa
ATCAAGACATTCAGATCAATAATATGGTCCATTGCAATTCCAACAAGTCACTTGTTTCGGTGGTTGAGGTTTCCCTACATTAGGACCTTCACGATATTCATCATGGTTTTCTTGTCTTCTCTCAAGATTATTTCTAAACTGGCCTCTAAATCGTCTACCCCAATAACCCTGATTTCCACCTGATGGTTGGATTGTATTTTTATTCTGCCATGTTGGTTGGTATGTGTAATAACTTCTATTATTTTTGGTATTTGGGTAATCACTGTATTTAATGTACGTTTGATGTCCTATTGTTTTTAATGTTAATTTAGTGTTCTTACTGTAGTTTAAATTGAAGGCAGAGTCGCACAGTGGTTGCGATTAAGGGTTCCTAGAGGTCCTGGCGTCCTATTGGATTTTGTAGAATCACTAGAGGTTACTAGTTTTTTACTCGGTTCTTTATATATTGGTTATTTACTCAATTATTAAATGTTACAAGTACGCTCGTGTCTTCACGAGGTGTCTGGGAATTCTACTTAATGTTAATTTAGTTTTAATATCACTACTAATAAACAAAAGCCTAATAGGCAAAAAAGCCCCATTTTCTCTTTTTACTTCCTCATATAGACTTTAATTTTACTTCCCATTTGTTATCCTCAACTCGGGATTGGTCAATCCCAAGTTAAAGATATCAAGTTGGGTCAAGAAGTCTGTTCGCATAATCATGCGAACAGACCTCTTTGGCTTAATGTTCGAGGTTAAGTTAATCTAGTACTGGTTTATGGCAGTTTTTGTTTCCTGGTTTCTTATTTTGTTTTTGCTATTTTTATCTTAACTACTTATACATTTTATGTATAACAGTATGGTTGATTTTTTTGGTTGCTATTTCTAGAATTCCAATTGTTGGAATTTCCATCATGTTGAGAAGCCCATTATGCTTCCTGCATGAATGCTTTTCAATTGCTATGCTAGATTGTATTTGGAGATTGCTAGGTATATTTTATTAATTTTTGGCACAACTAATTCTAAAAAAACTTTGTAGTGATTTGTAGTACCAATTGCCCTAGTTCGTACTTCAAAAATTTTTTTTTCATAAACATCTATAAATAATCTGTATTAACATTGACCATCATGATGTCTGTTCTTGGAAATTTGTGAAATAGTCTAATNAACATCTATAAATAATCTGTATTAACATTGACCATCATGATGTCTGTTCTTGGAAATTTGTGAAATAGTCTAATAAAAAGTGTACTGCAAATCCCTACAAAGTTTATTCTGTCTATCTTTAAACTGGTACCATCAATTTTTGCTACGTAAATATAATCTTTCACCTATGGTGATAGTGCTAGTTATTTTTTTTTNAAACTGGTACCATCAATTTTTGCTACGTAAATATAATCTTTCACCTATGGTGATAGTGCTAGTTATTTTTTTTTCTGGTGATTGGAACTCCAATATAATTTAACATTATCGGGTATAAGTTATCTAGGATAACTCCAACAATATATCTACAACAATGATTCGCTTTAAAAATATATATAGCTTTTCTAAATGTTATTGCTGTAACTGTGGTTGCGTTAGTTACTGGTAAATCCATCCAAAATTAATAGTTATAAATGCTATGTTGACGTAAAGAATTTCCTAGTTGATCAATTTGAAAATGAAAATTTTCCAAGAATAAATAATACTCAGTATTGGTTATAGCTTGTCCTGTAATATTTTGTCTACATACTGGAGATATACCTTCTGGAATTATACTTTTATTCTCTTCTGATAGATTTTTCTGCCATTTTTATCTTGTTACCATATAAAGATTCTATGGCCTTGACTTAGATTCTATTTCTTCAACCGGGTCCCTTGGGTACCAATGTCTTGTATAATACTTAAACGTGAGTGATCCTTGTATTATGGAGTGATGTATCTCTACAGCATGACTGAAAGTACAGTAGTATCTCTTTCGTTTTCTCCAAATGTCCAAACCTCTTCCAGGTCAAATTTTATATCACCCACTAAACCTTGTCCTGGTTTAAAGCCTGCGCTAGTACTCTTTTTTTTCGTCAAAATTGTTATCTCCATGTATTCGTTTCGGAAATGAAATCCTTATATCTGCTACTGTTTGATTATATATTTTAAATATTTTTGCTTACCTTAAAAGAATTATTAATATTCTCGAATAATGATGCCAACATATTGACTTGACTATTGCTTATTAACCATGTGATGTTGTTATGATGCCATCTTGACGAGCTTGGGATAAATCCCAAGCTAATTAATCCCAAGTCGTATAATATGATTGTTTATAGTTGTACAAATTATACCCGTCGAGCTTACTGTCAACTATGTCATTTCATTACCCCTGGTTGCGGTTATCGATGAAGTTTCAAACATTAACTGTATTAAAACTCTTGGTATCCTTATGATTATTTCCTTTAATTCTTAATTTGAGCCTACCTAAGCCAAAGCCAAAACCTTAACCAAATTCTCATTTGGCTTAGGTTTGTATCCCGTTTTTGTCTAGAATTTATTCAGCCTTAAATTATATATGATTATTTATGTCTTCATTTTGGGCGCCATACGGTAGTATCTATTCCCTTTATTTTCTGAGGCTTGTGCACTTAGTCCAGTTGTGCCAACCCATGATATTCTCAAAAATGGGGTTATAATTCTATTCACTCCTATTAAATTTGTCTAATTGTCTATTTATTATTTGCTCAGCCCTAACGGTAATCTTCCATTTCTTGAAGATCTAAAGGAGTATGGACCCATCATAGATTGTAATAATTTTTACTTTAATTTTAAGTATTCTTTATCTATCAAAATATTTCCCATCTGACACATGGGAGTGTTTGAATTCCAGCCTAATCTCTCATCTGGTAATTCCTTGAGCTCTAGCATTCCTGGGATCTTCAAAAGAAAACAGTTGCCCAACCTCGGTTCATTTCTTCAAACTTAATTATTTATTTTTCCACATGTTTTTAACCATCATGGGACTATCATGCCATGTGCAAATTGTACGCAGTATTCGGTGAGTTAACTTTTGACGACAGTTCCTATGACTACTGGGAATTCCCTAGAGGGCCTAATTCTAGTTCTTCAACTGTCTCAATTATCTCTTGTGAAAAAGGCTGATGTAGACCTTTATTGGCCACAAACTACACTTATCAAGTATTTTTCCTAACACTATCCAGCCAAATGACTATCCTTCAAGGATCGATTCGGAGACGCTGTGATTTCGCCGTTGGTATAATCCACCAACATAAACATGCCTACCAACTTCGTAAACAGAAGATCAATTTTTGGTTTATTGTTTTAAACGAAATGCGTCGATTTTACTTAACCCACCACAATAAATATTCTTACATATTTCTTTATTTTCTTTTCTTATTTCTTCACGCGCTTACTCGCATCATACTGTTCTTAATGTACTACTCGCATAATACTGTTCGATCCTATTGTTTTAAAATTACTTTGCAATATTCTTCTCTTTAATTGCCCTATTCCGTATCAACTGATTACTTATTCAATTTGTTGAATTGAATCCTATTTTGTCTAAATCCAACTATTGTCTCATTCTAAATATTTGCTATTGTTTTAACAATGATTTTGGAAGTTTTAACTTTTTTACATGTGTCATTTCTATAATTTCTTGCGAAATTATTTAAAAGATTTCTTCATAATTCTCCTAGTGTCTCATTGCGTTTGTGACAATCGTTAATATTTAAATTTATTCCGTGCGTGTTTACTTGGATTTCTTAGTTTATCATTTCCAATTTTTACAGTTGAAATATATTTTTTATTAAATTTTCTCCATACTTTATTTATTCAAGGAATATTTTATTAACATTTTATCGCTACTCCAAAATTTTATATACTCCATGGTAAGTGCAAAATTAAAATTTACATAATCGTTTGGAGTCAATACTTAAACTATATCACGACACGTCAGTATTTGACCTGTCATCACCTGCCATGAAAATCTATAGTAGACCTGACAGAAACACCAATTTTGTTACTTCTTTCTAGCATGCCTCTTTTTAAGCAAAGTCCCTATCACAATTGGGTACGTCTAGTGACAAACATTCCAAGTCCTTGTTTTAGCAGGGATCAGTTAAGTCCACCTGCGCGTGGTCATTTAAGTTTCACGCGGCTTTTTTTCGAATCTTAGAATTAATAATAGTCGTATTTCGTTTGATACTTACTGAAACTACTCGACCATAACTTATGTCAAGTAGGATTCCAGGTAACCTATTCAGTACTATTCTTCCCCTATATTCTACTCCTTATATTTTAGTTTTTGTCAATTGTCAACTTATGTCATCTCTAGGACCGTACAAGGTCCCTTAGGTCAGTCGAGGTCTTTCGACCTCTTTCCTTTCGAGAAGGGGACTTTGCATTAGAAACTTCGGAAACCCAAAGTCCCTAAAGACTGACGAGGCTCTTGGTCAGGGTTCCCACTGACCTAAGAGACTTATGCACAATTGTCTCAAGCAGTAAAATAGTCAATAATACTGAACTGTGTACCTTTCTTAGATGAGAGAGTGAAGTTTTCTTCTTTCAATGTCCGTGAGGATAGTCTTCCTTCTATTGGCACTTCCCCTTGTGTTGAGTTAAGAATAAAGAACTTTTACTGAAATAGGCTTTTCGCTATTTTATTCAATAAAGGACTAACTTTGGTTGATTTACAAGAATAAGATTTAGGATATACTGAACTGGACTTTTATTCAACTGAATTGAACCTAACTAACGACTAATTATCTTTTACTTCTATTTATAATAATGCAAACCTGGATTATGGCAATTCTCGAATCTTCCATGAACCTTTGTAGAAGATTCAAAAAGTTCCAGAACCCCTGATTCGACATTATTATGATATTTTCCTAGGATGGTTTCATTCAATCATCAAGTGAGTAACCACTTGATGATTTAATGAGTGCTGACATAACAAAGTCAGTTTACTCACCCTTTACATCATCTCTACTTTAACTTAAAACTTAATTTCCCGTATAATATAAACATAATTTCTGCATATCGAATAATCATAATTTTTCTGTATGTTACATTACTAACACTACGATTTCCTTTGACCTCTTTGTGTTGTACTTTCTTTCTTATCTATTCTTGAACCTCTTGATTTCCAGTAAAGAAATGGTGATGTGAATATACTTATTGAAGCATCCTTTATTAAATGTAAAATCGAACTTAGCTTAAATCATATAATGTTAGTCCTAATTATACCATCGTATTAATAATCTATTTATTCGTCAATTAAACATTTATATTTTTTCAAATGTTAAGTCATCCATTTCTGGGATGTGATCATGTTTGTTATTCTTAAAGTAAAGTTATTACTTTAAAATGCTGAGTAAAATATCGCATAAAATATTGTATAATAAATAAAATATAGTATCCATACATGGATATGTACGACTTCAGTTCCAAATGTATGATTTTTGCTTATTTTAATATTTTCAATTTTAACTTAAGGATAGATTAACGTTCATTTTCATCCAAGTTACTTAAGTTATCAAAAGTTTCATCGGCCATCTGACATATCAGACGACTTTCATCACGTTACGAATGAGTGAAATTTTTTAGTTCAAAAAATTCCATTCAAATAAAGCTGAAATAAAACGGAAAGTTACAAACTTGTGCAGCTGGAATACGCTGAAACATGTTTCCACGTCGTAAAGCCATAAAACAAATTAACATCAATCAATTTGATTTTTAACATATTGTGGCGCGGTGGGCCGTTGTATTGATTTAATGTATTAATTTAGGGAAACGAAAAGGGTAATCATTAAAGGGGGTTGGTTCTGATGAATGAGAGCGGATCAAAGAATGATGATGACGAAGGTGATAGTGAGATGAACTTGGCTGCACTGCGAGTACCTAAATTACTGGGTTATTTCTAGAGGACGGGAATGGGAATGGCTATTTAGTGCTGGACTCCTACAGTATTTGGCTTATCTTCTGTTGAGACTCTTTGTGTTTTCTAGCGAAAGCGTCGTCCATACTCTACTGAACTTGGATGAGCCAGGAGGGAAATGGATGAGATTGGGTTGAGCTAGATCTGGGCTGAGTAATTTAACTTTGTTACTATCTGATGCTTCCTACACCTATAGACTACCATAGAAACTGGCGTTTCCGAGGCCTAGTTCTTTCTTTATACCTATAGGGCGGATTCTCCTGACTCTACCGCTCCCACAGTGCGGGATGCTCGTCTACCTAGAAACTAATGTACACTAGTGCCTAACTTTTAAAGGCCTTTTCTAGTTTCGAGACAAGTCCGCAAATGGTGCTCTTGGTTCTTTGGTAATGACTTCCAGACTATGCCTGACTTAGGGAGTGAATGTTAGTTTACTATAGAACCTGGTCTCGGACTAAGAGTTCTGTTCCTGTAGAAACTATCTTCCCTGTAGGATCTTACTTTTTAACAGGGACTACTCTTCTCTTCCTACACTAGCTTAGTTTCCAAAAGGGACTACTTGACTCCGAAAGTTTTTCTGGTCCTCTAACTAGTTGTGATGGTCTTAACGACCAAGTCTGATGTCTTTTCTGGTAACAGTGTCTTCTACGAAGGGTATGATGAGGAATACCGATGTGTTCTCCGGCACCGGACCCACGGGGTCACCGGAGTCCTGCAGCATCGCAGAGCTCCCCGGTGATATCGATGTAAATGGTGAGACCGGAGTAATTCTAGTGAAGTGTTGCAACTGACGAGACATCCGTTGCTACCTAAAAAGAAGGTGTCACAGTGCCACGCGGGGCTTTTTACCCTAGATCAGGATGGAGCCTCACCGAGTTTACGCTCTCCCAAAAATGAAATGGTCACTTACAACACTTACTTTTCTGGGAAAAGGGTCTGTCCGTCACTCTCTTTCTCTCTTTCCAGTGGACCGCTCTAACAATAGCCAAGTCACTTTACTTAATCACAATAAATTCGCTCCACTGTCCTTCTTAATCAGATGGTTATCTTATTTATTTCCNCAATAAATTCGGTCCACTGTCCTTCTTAATCAGATGGTTATCTTATTTATTTCCGAATTTCACTACTTACTAGTCCTTTAATTCTTGGACTTTAATAAGCTATGGTCGCAACTTTTTTGATGAATAACGTTGCATTGGGTGGTGCTCAATTTCTACCAAGCTTAGCACCTAAAGATGACCCTCCTCGACTGAGACACAAAACCTCATTGGAAGCTTCCCCCCTCGAGGTGAAGGCTGTACCCCTAATTATAGTATCGCTTGCCACCACAAAAGGAGTGCCCATTACCTATTTCCACTAAAGTCGCCGGAGTCCATTCGTACATCCTTACTGAGAAATGAACAGGATCAGCGGAATTATTGATAACCTTAAGTTCTACCATAAACCATTCCTAAATTCAGAATTTTCGAGTACTAGGGAAGTGCCGGATTTCTGGCATCGCCAAAATATTTAAGTAAAAAATTTTACCATTTCAGTTTCGTCTTCTGATCATGTCTTCCTTTCATTTGAAACAAAACAAAACGGAATTAGCGTTTCGTTTTGGATCCTGATCCGAGGCGTTAACATGCCTAACTGTAATTTTAGATTTGGAAAACACAACCCACATTTTAAGCGGAAATAAGTCATAGACCTTATTCAAGAGTTTTATATATTGTTATGTCTCAGGTCTAAATCGACCAACTCACCTTAGTTTGTTGGACGAAATTTCCAGATCCATAACACTTAAATAATTAACTAATTGTTTTTATAATAATAATGAAACAAAATAAATAAATTTGAAACTTTTAACTTTTTGAATTTGTGGTTTTTCCCACAATTTCTCTAAATTTTTGTTTTAACAGTTAGAGCTCACTTTACTCATTACTGTACCAAATCTCAACAATGGAAATTTTTTAATTTAAAGTTAATGTGAAGCAACAAGAAACCCTATGCAATGAAACTCAACAATTATAACAATTAATGTTTCAAATAAATAAAAGTTTTTTATTTATTATAGATTTTATATTTTACAAAAAAAAATAAATCTTACAACAATGTTCCTAACAATTGCAAGTTCTAACTTTACCTACTCAAGGTGAGAGACCGAAGTCTAAAGCTAGAATGATCTCCTGGGCAAAATCCCAGGGTTTATATACCTTGAAACCCTGTAGTGCCAAAAACAAAAAAAACTATTATTATAAATAATAATAAATAACAAAGGAATTATACAATTATTCAAAAGTGCCTAGTGCACAAATTCTATTATTATTATAATAATAACTAAAGAAAAAAAAACCACAAGGTAAGAAAAAAATCTATTACTAGAAAAAAAAAACTATCTCTAAGTTTACTCAGTCATAACAATATGTCCTGTTATATCATGAAACAACTTGCTTAAAATTTGATGATGTAATTGGATGAAGGTAAGCACTCACTTTGGAAATAGTTTGTACACGTGAGATTTTAGTGTGTTCTAAAACATATAATAAATATTGTTCGAATCCTAAAGCTGTTGTAGCCGGGACAGCGTGGTAACACATTATCAACACAATTCTCTATAGCAGTTTTTAACAAACTACAAGCTTGACAATGCGACTAGAGATTATAGTAGCAGATTAATTTTGTGTCATAAAATTTGAATCGTTGTGTGGACAATAAATGAAGACTTGTGAGTTTATTTGTGAAATAATTATTAAAATAATATAAGAACAATTGAACAGAGTAACATCCTCTCTTTAATAATAAAGGTGATTTCTAAGTAAAATTGGGAAGAATTTCTGACTGTAGAATTTTGTTAGTAGTTTTGCGCCAAGCACATTTTAATTTTTAGCTATGTAAACCCAAAATCTGTCGCCACCACAAGCACTCTAATGTAAACGTTAGCTTGAGTAGGTTAGGTTAGACCTTCAGTAGGAATCAGTATTTGCCAATTGTTGAGATTAATGGGGTTAAGTTGAGCAAATTTTTGTTTTACACATTGTAAATTTAATTGTCGGTTTAATTTTATTTATTAAATAGAATTCATTATTACTATTTCAAGTTCAAAAGTACGAAATTTTATTTTTGTGGATTAATTAAATAGAGAATTATTATGCAAGGAGAGTTGATTGTTAAGTTCAGCTGTAACAGTGTAAAGTAGTTAGTGTACAATTTTCACTAAAAAAATATTGTTGCCATATCAGGTCATTCTACAACGTCATGAATGACATGGCAGTGTTAGGGAAGATGGAGTCTCTATGTAAATGGCGTTCAGTACATTTACGCCACGCCATCTTCTACAAATATAACTGCAATTAAAATTGGTTGTTTATATAATAATAATAATAATAATTTTTGTTACGAATTTCGAGAAAAGTGAACGTATGTTATGCTATAATTTAAGTCTAATCAAAGCATATAAATCGTTCATCGATAATCCAAACATTCTTGAAACGAATAAGTTTTACTGCAACCTAGGTGGCTTTACCAGTAAATGATTATAAGCAGAATATGCGTATTGAAACTATCACATTTGAATTTAATGTAATAGGATTCCAGGTATTACCACCTAGTCATGATTGTTTCTAAGTTGTCAATGTCAGGGTATTCTCTGGGGTTATCCTTAGGACCATGCAAGATCCCCGGGGTTTGCGGAGTGTCGCAACTCCTCTCTCTCCTGGGGCTCTGCGATAGGGACTTCGGTTGCCCGAAGTGCCTAAAAACTGACGAGGCTTGAGTTCAGGGTGGTTGCACTGAACCCAAGATTTTCCAGTACTTAGCCAATCGTGAGAATTAATAAATGAGTATTTCCAATTATCTTTATTTGTAGCAGGTTAATGATATTGTCCTCAGATTGAACCCAACTTAGTTGACGGAGGTAAGATGATGGTACGGTGTAATGTAATGTTTGAATTAATTTAACAAGAAAAGGTAAGATTACTTAAGTTGTAAGATTGACTTTACAAACTTGAGTGACCCAAGAACTGTCTTTGGTATTTTTTCAGTATTATTTATAGCTTCCGATGGACCCCATCATATCTCCGTCGATACGTTTTCGAACCTTCCACACNATTATTTATAGCTTCCGATGGACCCCATCATATCTCCGTCGATACGTTTTCGAACCTTCCACACAACCCGTGAAAAGTCCGAGATCTACTTAATAAGTAATATTATTGTTTATTATTCTTAATATCATATTTCTACTTACGTAGTCATTTGTAGTCATTTAACACCATTCAATCTTCAAGTGATTGATCCTTGAGCATAGTAGGTGTTGACAAGATAAGACTCAGGTCTTAGTTGTTGGTAAGTTTTAAACCTTACACATGATTTTCAACTTGTCAACAACTTGTTCCGTTTCGATCTCTTATTTTTAACTTAAGTAATAATTCTTCCTAATGTTATGACAGATGATCTTTAACTTAGCAATAATTCTCCCTACTGACACACAATGACACACAATCAATTTTATGTCTTACTAAATACAATGATATGACTTACAAATTACAATGACGTAAGTACAGTATATGGCAAACTTCTTTTTAGTATGATTTTATTTCATTCTGTTACATTCTTCACAGCTTAAATTGTCACTGTCCCAGTGACGTCTAAGCACTAGGGCTAGTTTGGGTTGAATGTACGACAACTACTTTACATCCAGGAATATTTCTGTAATTTACAGTTGTATCCCTACTAGTAGTAATAAGTTCTAAGTTATACAGATTATAAAAATCAAACCCTAAATGAACATGCCGGAGTTCGGCGACTATATACAAATTATGTCGTACTTTAGGGATATTAAGTGTAACATTTAGGTTTAAAGAAACTATTGCCTCTGTTTCAATAACACGCCCGTCCTTAGTATTGAATAATATTATTTCTGCGACTTTGGGTATTAGATGGACTGGCACTACATTCCTTCTTATTAAACTGACAGGAAGAAGAGTATCCACTGCAACTGACTGCATGTTGAATACTATAAAGAAACACCAAACGAAAACAATGGCGTTATTTGTTTGTTTTAACATTTTAACATTCTGTTCAATGCTTGTTTAAGTACGGGAAAGAAAAGCCTCGTTACATCTGTGTCCATTTCTTTTTATCCGCTGTCAACTATATTCTTTAAAATGGACAGTCGTAGTACAATGTCAGTTAACTTAGTCCTCTCCCAACAAGTCAATTTGTCTAGTACTAGTTTTGGATTACAATCGAAATGATGTCCGACTAATATTATAATAAAGTGTATTGTCAAGATAGATGTTTTGATGGATGATGGCAAAAGTTAAAGTAATCCAGGCAACTCAGAAGGTGGTTTGTACATAGAGACGCCCAATTCCTTGAGCATATTGTCAGTTGTTGCCGTGTAAATTTTTCTTATAAGATGCTGCACTCCTTCTATTGATTCCTGCAACCCATTGTGGTTATAGATGTACTCAATCATGAAATTAGCAAATTCGTTCCATCATCTGCGGACCATATGGCAATCTGCATGCACTCTTCCTATGTAGTCATCGGTTAAAGGATGGGACACTGGCTGAGAACAATCTATCAGAATTCTATTGAAGAATTCTATATTTAATCAATCACTACTACATCTAGCGATTATTGAGAGTAAAAATATGACTGTATTCCTTCGCCACGTAAGTTTGACTTAAAATTTAGGTGTTAGAATTTTTGAGTTAAAAAATTCAATCCTTTAAATGTTCGCAAAGAAAAATTTAAACAGAGTTCGGTGTAAGAATCTTTAGATCACTCATGAAAAAGTAATTTAAACTTTAACTGAAGAAGTTAAAATTTATATACACATGGAGTGGGGAGCGCAATNAATTCCACGCGCTGTCTCCTACAAACAATTAAGTCTTATTTGTATATAAAATACTCACCCTTCGGAAACGTTTTTAATTTGTAACGTTAGTCGAACTATTTTAACCAACTGTGAAGAGTGGTATTGATAGTTTTGCATGAAATCACGCGAAGGATGCTTTGTAATTAAAAAGGTTACAAAAATTTAAGAAACAAATTATTAGGTCTATTGTTATTATTTTTATGCTCACATCTATACTCATACAAATTTTCTACAAATCAAACTATAAATTGGCTGAAATTCACCACCTAGTTTATCTGATATAATAGTGGAGATTGTGACTAACATCTTCACTATTGATACAGAGGTGTGTAATATATGTTCTCTGTAGAAAGCCCTATGGTTGAAATTTCTTTACTCTGAATGTTGAATGAACGCATTGTTTTAGTTAAAAAACCAGAGTGAACTTTTATTAAAGTAGANATTTCTTTACTCTGAATGTTGAATGAACGCATTGTTTTAGTTAAAAAACCAGAGTGAACTTTTATTAAAGTAGAACTAAAATTAGTGAGTGACTAGTTAATATGGTTCTACACTTTAAAACTTAATGTTTGGAAAGACGTTGAACGCGTCACTGTTACTGAAAATTTGTTTTAGAACCGAGTAACTGGAAATACTGAAGTTTTATTAACTCTCATATTTTTTCAATGTATTTCTCTTAGAGTTTTCTTTACTTGACAATTACTATTTATATGATAATTTTTTATTCACTATTGCTTATGTGGTACGTTAATCTTAATGGGAANTACTTGACAATTACTATTTATATGATAATTTTTTATTCACTATTGCTTATGTGGTACGTTAATCTTAATGGGAATTTATATAGTATATGGTAATAATATAAGAATAAGAATTTGTACTTTATAATATAATTTGCCATCTTTCAGCAGGTATAATAAAGTAGAATATTTACTGTACAATCTCGTAGCACAGAATGAAATGTGATGACAGTGATTGGTTTTACTTTATAAAAATTCCCAATTCTAAGTGCGAGGTATTTCTATGATTTTGCCTTCTTCTTCCTCATGACAGAACTTGCCGCTTCCAGTAAATTTTTTAACTGGCAAGAATTGTTATACATATATCCTGAAAAACGGAACCAAGTGTCTTCTATTAGAAAAAGGGCGTCACAACTAATAAAATTTGCTACAATTATAAGGGAAGAAATTGTGTGGCTACGGATGAGACAATAATTAATGAGAACATGACAGAAATAAGATCAACACTATTACAGGCTGTATCAACTTCATCGTCTCATTATACATGATGTCAAAAACCANTGACAGAAATAAGATCAACACTATTACAGGCTGTATCAACTTCATCGTCTCATTATACATGATGTCAAAAACCTGAAGTGCTCTATATCTTCCTAAAATATGACATACAGGAGATACTACTTGGTGTTGCCTTGGCCTTTCTTATTCTCATACTACAAAATAAAATAAAAGTTTCTTTATTTGTTAAATTGTCAAATCGTTTCATATTTTATAGTTACCGAAAATTACTTGTCCAGAACATATGAATATTTACGTGGAGTATGCACACGATACCATAGAATGTCCCACTGAAAAATCCCATTACTGTAACGTACCACTCTACGAGTAAAAGTGGTGCTTTCACAAGTAGATTTGAGTATAAATTTGGAGATATTACTCTAGACGCCCAATACTGAGGACTTTCTGGATCTGCAAACGCATTAAACGCAGGAAGAAATGGATAGAAACGTATCCCGTGCAGAAATATTCTAAAAAACTTGTTTATAGCTGCATTTCCCTCTACTCCTTGCACTGTACTTCGGGATATATACCGTTCCAATAATGCAAACGAGAAAATTATGTTAGAAGTTTGTTATTCACTTTGAAAAAAGATAGTGAGCATATGACTTATTACTAAAGTTATTGTGTAGTTTGAGCATTCTATTTGCAAGTGTACAGAGATTGTTTTTGTGGAAGATAAGATGATATTGAAGGAGCAATGTAACAAATCGCGTAAGCCCATGGGTGAATACTTTTACATTGTTGTCGAACTTAGTATCCGAACTGTTGAGTAGTTGGCATGTTGTGACTGCTTGGTAAATAATACAGTAAAGTTCGGTTATAGTGAATCTGTAGGGACCGGCAAAATTGGTTCAGCATAGCCGGAGTTCATNTAAAGTTATTGTGTAGTTTGAGCATTCTATTTGCAAGTGTACAGAGATTGTTTTTGTGGAAGATAAGATGATACTGAAGGAGCAATGTAACAAATCGCGTAAGCCCATGGGTGAATACTTTTACATTGTTGTCGAACTTAGTATCCGAACTGTTGAGTAGTTGGCGTTGGCATGTTGTGACTGCTTGGTAAATAATACAGTAAAGTTTGGTTATAGTGAATCTGTAGGGACCGGCAAAATTGGTTCAGCATAGCCGGAGTTCATTATATCCGTATAGTGAACGGACACTTCAATTTAATAATTGTTCATTATATCCAAATATTTCACAATAAATTCAGCTAAGCCCATTTAGAGAAGCACTGTATAATGGGGATTTGCTTGCCACCGCGCAGAATCCAACTTTGGACAGTTACATCGGCGTTGACGTTTTATATTCTAAGAATTTGATATTTGAATTTTAGCTAATTGCTTAAATGTAACCTAATTATATTTCAACACTTTTATTATTAACTTCACCAGAAAATCTTTGGAAGTCTTCTTCAATTTTAGATTTTGATTTCAAAATAAGAAAAATTGTGTAGAGTATCCAATCTTATATTTCTCACATAACGTTTGGCGAGGTGTGTTGGAAGACAGTGCAGCAATGATATCGCATTTATCGTTTAAGGACAACACTGTGCGCTTTTGGCCTGATTTTGACATTGTGAATTAGTAATTTACTTAATAAACTAAAACTCACTCATAGGTCAACATGCAAGTGCGGTGCATAGATGGGCAGGCATAAAAGTATAAGGAACAGTAGTAGCAAATGNAAAGTGCGGTGCATAGATGGGCAGGCATAAAAGTATAAGGAACAGTAGTACAAATGGTCTCATTACGGAATTCAGACATACTTCACTATAACCGGACAAAATGACTCTCGGGACCGGTAGGTTTGGTTCACTAAGGCCGGAAGTTCAGTATAGCCGATTTCATTATAGCCGGACTACTTAACACATAATCTCCCATTTGCTTGGCAGGGACCGGACAGTGTGGTTTGCTATAGCCGGAGTTCTATTATAGCCGGAGTCACTATAGCCGAACTTTACTGCATCTAGTGTAATAAAAAATTCCAAATTTGTAGAATGGATTGTATAGGTGTGATTGGACTGGATATAATGAACGTTTATTTTTGTCATAAAAATAAGGTGAACACAGGGTGGAATAACCATGCTCAAAAATATTTTCAAGATATTTTATTCCCTCATTGTCAGCATTGTTCCATTAACATGGTGGTTCAAATGATAAACCAGTCGAGTAATTGCTTTTTACTTTAGCCTTGTATGAAATCAATATGAATAAATACAGATATACTTTAATTATTCAAGTAGAAAGTATATATTGAAAATGGTGGAGAATTCAGAAAACTTAAATTTGGCGTTGAAACTTCGACTGAAAGTAATAATTAGTTGTTTTTTTAATATAAAATTACTATTATCGACTTGATAAGGTACTTGATACTATATCCCAGGCACACAAGACTGGGCTCCGAGCATTTTTGGGTTCATTACAGGCGGTAGTTTATTACATTCAAATTTATTGTTCACTGTACTTGATCATGCCATTAACACACACTCCCGTAGTCCTGATTTTTCCTCAATTATTCATTGTATTCTCTTTATAACAAAAAATAGAAAATATAGTTCAATAATACAATTATGCTCGAAGAAAATGTTTTCAAATACTGAAAGTGTGTTTTGATGTGATACTGTACTGTAATACATTTAATTATGAGGCTTAACACATTTTTTGTCAAACTTATCCATAATTCGGAAAGTAACAAAATTGAATCTAAACTTTCTCTGGAGAAATAACCTTGCGAATGCGTAGAGATGGGCTTGCGAAAATAATTTTTCCGACGATTGAAAGAAAATTTAAATTCTGGTATTGGGAACGACAACAACAAGGGAAAGCAAAAAATATTCGNTTTCCGACGATTGAAAGAAAATTTAAATTCTGGTATTGGGAACGACAACAACAAGGGAAAGCAAAAAATATTCGTAATTGGCGTAAAGAAGCCAGGAAGAAGTTAATCTTTCTGAATATAATATATATGATAGTTTGCTAAAACCTTGATAAATGAAACAAAATTTTAATAAGATTTATTGGTATTAATTTTTTATTAAATAAAACTGATTGTTGTTTTGCTCAGAATTCATTGGTAGAGTGTGTTAAATAGCTGTAGTGGTAAAAATTATAAAATATGGTAAAAGTTCCGAATTACTACAAAAGTCATTTTTGGAACATTTCAGTGCATGACTAAAGGCAAGCGAGATGTAATAAATGCTTAAATAAAGAAAATAATAAATAAACTGAATAGCACGAAATGTCAAACGTCAGATAATGTATCGACTGTTGTGAAAACTCCTAAAAACTGGAATTTTATTATTTTGTAAAATTAAAATTGGTTGAGTAGAAGTTTATAATTGCTTTGGGAACTCAGGGTTTATAGTTTTATAACAGCTACATATCAACGGCATCGGCATTCACAGATTGAATTAGCTCTACTCATCGTTCAAATCGATTAAGAGGTGAAAATACGATGAGAAACCATATAGAGGAAGAAAATGCTACAATTTGAATCGAATAAATTCATAAATTATATAACCGAAATAGGTTAGGGTTTTAAGGTTGTTAGGGTTGTTAGGTTTGAAATATCAGTAAAAAAAAAATTTTTTTTTGACATTTCAAAAAATTTTTCTAAACATTTCTGGTGAAATATTTTTGCATATTCGTAATCAGGAACCTCATATTAATCTTCAAAAAAAATTTCGTCCAAATCGAAGTGGGTGCCGCAAAGTAAAATTTCACCTGGAACACTTTACTCAAATTACGAGGAGACTTCAGGTGACGAATGTAATCGTGCAACTCTGGTTGCAAATTATATCTGATCAAACACCTGATTGTTTTGTAAGAAAAGTTAATATTCGCCACATAAACACAATAAAGTTTGTATATATTGTCGTGTAATGTTATAGAAAAGTAAGTAATTCTTAAGGTAACTTATTGTTGTCACAAATTAATTTGTCGTCGAAAAGTTAGACATATTNGGAACACTTTACTCAAATTACGAGGAGACTTCAGGTGACGAATGTAATCGTGCAACTCTGGTTGCAAATTATAATATCTGATCAAACACCTGATTGTTTTGTAAGAAAAGTTAATATTCGCCACATAAACACAATAAAGTTTGTATATATTGTCGTGTAATGTTGTAGAAAAGTAAGTAATTCTTAAGGTAACTTATTGTTGTCACAAATTAATTTGTCGTCGAAAAGTTAGACATATTNTAGAAAAGTAAGTAATTCTTAAGGTAACTTATTGTTGTCACAAATTAATTTGTCGTCGAAAAGTTAGACATATTCGAGATCTAGAATGACAACGAAATCAAGTGGAAAATGATTTGGTTGTTGAAACTTTCATGTACAATCAACAGTAAAATAAATTGTGACCAGCACAAACACAAAGTGAAATGACCTATGACGGACTCCTCAAATTAAATTGACTGTGAAAGGAAAAAAAACTGAATTCTTGGTAAGGCGCTATTTGTACAACTTTTGTACACCAAAACGGACACAAGGATGTTGGGCGAAATTTCCTTACAGATTTATCAACGAGAAAGCTGACATTTTTCAAATGATTTGAGCCGTGAGCTTAGTTGAACTGAAATTATAGGAATTGATATGAGTCAAGAAAAAACTTTCCTCNTTTATCAACGAGAAAGCTGACATTTTTCAAATGATTTGAGCCGTGAGCTTAGTTGAACTGAAATTATAGGAATCGATATGAGTCAAGAAAAAACTTTCCTCGTTTGTATCCCTAAGACTTGTCGTTCAATGTCCAAAGGTTATTGGTTTTAACAAGCGTTTTCCAATAATTGACCTACCGAAATGAATACATAAAATGGCACGATTGTACCATATTCAAGATAATCTTCGCTACAGCCCGAGCAAGCTTAAGACACANTTTATCAACGAGAAAGCTGACATTTTTCAAATGATTTGAGCCGTGAGCTTAGTTGAACTGAAATTATAGGAATTGATATGAGTCAAGAAAAAACTTTCCTCGTTTGTATCCCTAACACTTGTCGTTCAATGTCCAAAGGTTATTGGTTTTAACAAGCGTTTTCCAATAATTGACCTACCGAAGTGAATACATAAAATGGCACGATTGTACCATATTCAAGATAATCTTCGCTACAGCCCGAGCAAGCTTAAGACACAAATTTTGAACACAATTACTTATGGCATTAAAAAAAGATCAATTCGAAACAGCACATTGAAGTATTGGTCAGGATGATCTCAGCTAGGGGTCGGCCGATATGAAAATTTTGACCGATACCGATATAGGCCGATACGAAACTTTTTTCAGCCGATACCGGTATATCGGCGACCGATATAAAATCGCGGGATCTCTTGTTTTTTCAAAAATAGAAGCTGAATTGTCATTTCTCAAATGACAAAGAAAATTAAACACGGCGTGCATAGTCATTGTTAAGCCAGAAAGAAACTGTCTCTTTCCAGATCGAGCTGAGTCTTTGGTTTTTCTCCACCATAATCTACCAAAACTTAACTTTCAATACTAATTATTTTCAAAGCTTGCCTGTGTAGTTAGTTCAAAGTGTGAGATTTTAGGGAAATAATTTTCGTACCTAGAATAAAGTTAGTCAAAGACTTTAAATTTTGTTGAAAATCATTTTAAAATGTAAAAAAATGTACGATATATATCGGTAAATATATCGGTGAAAACAAGCCGGTAACCGATATGCTGAAACCTTGCCGATGTAGCCGACATACCGATATGTATATCGGTATCGGCCGAGCCCTAATCTTAGCTATCATCAACAAAAAGTTATATTAATTTGACAAACAGGTGTGCCAATGCTAATAAAAATTTTTTTTAATGTAAAAGTATGAATATGGCTAAGGCTGAAATTCATGTAGAGGAATAAAATACCAGTGAATGGGCACAAATTTTCAAACCGGTGCAAATTCATAATTTTTGGACATGGTGAAGTTATTGAACATTTTGACTCTCATGTATTTAGGAATAATAAATAGATTGCCATTTGTTAAAAATTTCAAGCCAAATTTCTTAAAAACCGAAAAAAGTCCAAAAACCGAAATTTGGATTTTTCGGTGTTTGGTTCAATTTACATGGCGATTCTTCTAACTGTTCGGCAGACATAGTCGGAATAATGACAAAAAATATTTTGAAAATCAGTGAAGAATTGACATCTCTGCATCAATTTAAGTTATTTTACAAAGGTCAGTTTAAAGAGCAGCTGCAGGTCAAGATCGAAATTGTGGCAAACCACTGAAGCATGAAATCAAAAATCTACCCTTGAGCTACAAATTCATTGACGCTGGAGCTCCAAAATTGTGGGACTCAAAAGTTACGAGCTTCGGAACTTTGACAGGTTTCGGCTCAAAATATGAGGGGATGCATGTAACACTATTTTAGAAGACATTTGATTGCTTCTCAGTAAATGGTATAAGTGTGGGAAAGCGATAGGGCATTCAAACAAACAAAAAATAATAAACAAAAAAATTTCTGTTTCCGAAAAAACTTTTTTTTTGTTTTCGGCCCTGTATGAAAACATACATGGCCGTTTATTCGTTAAAAACTTCGTTTATTTAGAACATCTAAAAGAATGAAGTTTTTAACTCTTAACATCTAAAATGGACGAATTATTTGTGATACTTATCTCGTCGCTAATACATATTAATTTGTTTACAATTATGGTGTTTGAAATCGATTTTTTTTTGAATTTTGAAAGGGAGGACAAAGTATCACCCACTGCATATCTGGGCATCCTCCACAAGCGAAACATTGAAACAAATGTCCGTTGGTAACTAAGGCATAAGATGGTTAAATATTTGTGTACTTTTGAAGTTAGAAGTTTGCTGCTGAAATGCATCAATTTATCAGAAGACCGCGAAATTCAAAAATACCTTCAAACTTATAGAAACCCTTAAAACCCCATGTTGCGCTTTTTTACTAAAACCCAGGGTTTTACTTAATGGTTATCCATTTTAAATTGCTAAATGTTTAGCAGTATTTAAGTAAATTAAGAAGTTGAGACTTGGATATACAATTATCCATTATCCGTTCTCGATTTTTCTACCTCAAAGACTGATTTGGTTTGTTAACATATTTCTAACAGACAACCACGCNCATTATCCGTTCTCGATTTTTCTACCTCAAAGACTGATTTGGTTTGTTAACATATTTCTAACAGACAACCACGCGAACCCAGCGGGCTTGCAATCACTTAAACAATAGCTCGCTGGTCCAAATATATCGAAAATATCAGTTTGAATGCCCTATCGCTTTCCCACACCTGTACAAATTACTTACNTCGCTGGTCCAAATATATCGAAAATATCAGTTTGAATGCCCTATCGCTTTCCCACACCTGTACAAATTACTTACATGTAATCGAATGTTTTCTACAATAGTGTTACATGCATCCCTCCATATTTTGAGCCAAAAGCTGTCGAAATTCCGAAGCTCGTAACTTTTGAGTTTCACAATTGTGGACCTTCAGCTTCAATGAATTTGTAGNAAGCTGTCGAAATTCCGAAGCTCGTAACTTTTGAGTTTCACAATTGTGGACCTTCAGCTTCAATGAATTTGTAACTCAAGACTAGGATCTTTGATTTCATGTTTCAGTGGTTTGCCACAATTTCGATCTTGACCTGCAGCTGCCCTTTAAACTGACCTTTGTAAACTAGCTTAAATTGGTGTAGTGATGTCATTTTTTCACCGATTTTCAAAATATTTTTTGCAAAGTCATTATTTCGACTGTCTGTCGAACAGTTACAAAATTGACAAAGTTACAAACACCGAAAAATCCGAATTTTGGGATTTTGGACTTTTATCTGTTTTTAAGAAATTTGGGTTGAAATTTTTAACAAATGGCAATCTATTTATCATTTCTGAATACATGACAGCCAAAATGTTCAATAACTTCACCATGTCCGAAAATTATTAGTTTAGCCTTATAGTGCAGTGACAATAGTTTACAGAAAATAAAACTGCTGAATTAATATAAAAAGCCCAGCAATTTTAACTAATTTAAATTTATTTATTTGATCAAAACTCGGGGTTTAAATTAATTTACAAGCAGATATTTTATAAAGTTTCTGAAATTTTATAAAATCTGAAATTATTTTAAAAAATTTGCATTGAATTTGTATCAACTTCCGTTTTTTAATGTGTTATAACAATTACAGCAAGCCAAAATACAGTATGCATAAAATCATTCCGTAAATGCTAACATTGTAAATCTTTTTTTTCAAAAAGGTTAATTGATATACATCATCATTTCTATCTTATGCCCGGAAAATTTTAAATAAATATACTTTTATACGTTTCATTTGACCAAATTTTGTGTAAACCTAATTTTAAATAAACAATATATTCTAGTAGTCGTTTGATAGATAAGTTGCATTTCCCAAATCACTAGCCAAGCACTGATTTTCGAGGAACGGTTAAAATTTCTTTATTTCAAATATTTTACATATTTTGTTTTGTCTAACATATTTATGTTTTGAGCAAGATACATTAACCGTCTCAGAAGTTGAACGTTTACCAAAACGAAGTTTCTGTAGAGGCTAAAATATGTGCTAGTGTCCCAGTTCTATGAATTAGCATACCACAAAATTGAATAAGCAGAATGAGTCCAAAGAATAGAACAAAAAGTGTCCCAATAGGCTCTAATGTCANCATACCACAAAATTGAATAAGCAGAATGAGTCCAAAGAATAGAACAAAAAGTGTCCCAATAGGCTCTAATGTCAAATGATGATAAGGCCAGCGAATGTTGAGGTCATGTTTGTTTAATTCTAATATAAACACAAGCAGAATAAAAATGGCGTTGATCATGAGGAAATTAAACACAATTTTGTTCCTAAGTTGTATAAGTCCCGCTTTCATTTNAATAAAAATGGCGTTGATCATGAGGAAATTAAACACAATTTTGTTCCTAAGTTGTATAAGTCCCGCTTTCATTTGCTTCTAAAAATTAAAAAAAAAACATCTCGTCACATTATACATGACAGTGCTGTATCAAGTATAATTAATTGTATCGAAACATACTTCCTTCTCAGAATCAGCCTCAATTGGTTTTAGATACNTGCTGTATCAAGTATAATTAATTGTATCGAAACATACTTCCTTCTCAGAATCAGCCTCAATTGGTTTTAGATACTTATCGATTAATTCCCTCCAAAATTGGGACTCTTCATCTGGTAAAGACCCCACTCTACCGGGAATAACTGTCGTACAATCAATCCAACATATGACATAGTCTTGCTCTATTGAATTTGCTCCTTCTAAGGAATTGGACACATTCGGTTGGTCACAGCTAACTTCGGTTTGAGTTCCGTCCATCTCTGGTTGGTTTTGTTGGTTTTCGTCATTTTGAACAGGTACACTGAAAATATTAACAAGTTACTAACGAATATCTTATGGTGATATCAGCAAGTATTATGGTAACCAAAACTACATAAACATACTTTAAGAAGGCGTTGGTGGAACGATTATTTGGTCTTATTTCGTTACTTTTAGGACAACAAACAATGTCACACAGTCCACGTATGCTTAGTTCAAAACAACCACTTCTACTGCTACCTCTTTCTGATATTGAATAACGTTGCCTAGTGACTGGATTTGATCCTCCAGTCGAATTTTCCGCACCAGAGTTCTAAACATAAAAAACGTTTTAGAGAACGAANGTGACTGGATTTGATCCTCCAGTCGAATTTTCCGCACCAGAGTTCTAAACATAAAAAACGTTTTAGAGAACGAATTGTACATACCAATTGCAAGTATTGAGGTATTATAAATTTGTAATGTTTTTTTGAATGTAACATAGGTATTTCGAAGTACCGTATTTTCTTTTGGCTTTTCCGTTTCTCTAGTGCCCCATGAAACATTATCCAAATTGAAAATAGAGAAAATGATAAGGAAGAGATACATTGAAGGAATGGTGATACAGTATACGAGTCCGTAGATTAAACAATCAAATTCCAGTGGATGCATAATAGCGGCAACAATGAAGACAAGTGACACAAGTATTAAGAAGAATGAAGATGGAGCGAAGATCCCTTCTTCAACAACAATGAGGGAAATCCCAACGAAAACTGTCACCATCACCAGTGCATAGATTATGGATAGTAATTTTGCAAACAATATCTATAAAAGTTAAGTAGTCATGATTTAATTAGCTCAAAATTACAGATAGAAAGTTATTTTAAACATTTATAATCACTTACCTGTGTTTTTGATTTGCAAAAGTAGCATACAATAATGTATACAACAATAGGAGTTAAGTTACAGAAAAAGCTAAGCCACATGTTTACATGAAAGACACGGTGGAGAGCTCCGACTATTACTAAAAAGATGGTTCCTGGACCCATGATTGTTCCGAACATCAGTAAACTCTAAAACATTAAAAAATAAATATGTATAATTTTTGATGCAGTAAATAACATAATAAAATAAATAATAAATTTAATTATGGAAATATTACCTGATAAAATATATACGGAAAAGATATATCCGAATTAACACTTATAGTTTTACTATAGTCAGCTAGTAGGTCCATAATGTTAGCCGTAGTTGATGGTACCCATCTTCTTCTTTGGTTATAGAATTCATCAAAATTTTCAGGAGCATGCGTGTAGGCATCTGAAGCTGCTGAGTAGTCGACCTTGTATCCTTGTTGAAGGAGTAGAGTACAGAGCCATCTATCCTCACCCTGATCATACTGAATGTAATGTAATGGTTTGGAAGACATTTGTGTATATTTGGATAATATATTTGGACTCATCAGAGCATGTCCACGGAACAATGAGAAACAACCCGGTGAGCATAGGACACATCCTAAAGTATGTTCTGTAGACTTCTGTAACCAATGACCNGAGTAGAGTACAGAGCCATCTATCCTCACCCTGATCATACTGAATGTAATGTAATGGTTTGGAAGACATTTGTGTATATTTGGATAATATATTTGGACTCATCAGAGCATGTCCACGAAACAATGAGAAACAACCCGGTGAGCATAGGACACATCCTAAAGTATGTTCTGTAGACTTCTGTAACCAATGACCNAACAATGAGAAACAACCCGGTGAGCATAGGACACATCCTAAAGTATGTTCTGTAGACTTCTGTAACCAATGACCAATAGCATATTCAAATTTTTGATACCAAAGGATTGGGCCTGGTTCTCCTGTTGGATGTATTCTACCACAAGCTGCACCAAGTTTGGGACTTCTTTTCATAAAATCTACTAAACGCTCAACAGCAATTGGTTGAAAACAAACATCACCATCTAGTGCCAAAATGTATGTGTTTCTGGAACGAATTTCTCTTCGATTTGGTGTCAAGTCCTTGAGCATATAACCAAGTAGGTAGTACATATACATACATTGACTCCATCTCTTTTTGTGACGAATTTTTGTTTTATCCTTAAGGTGTAGGAGTAATTTTGTACCACGTGGGAGTGTCCATTNTCCTTAAGGTGTAGGAGTAATTTTGTACCACGTGGGAGTGTCCATTCAATTCTCCCACCATAAGGAGTTTCAAATTTGATTGGTGGTGTGAGGGGTACATCTACTCCAGTAATAAATCGTATTTCTGTCTTCATGATGTCAACAAATGTTGAAACAAAAGAATTGACAACAGATGGACCATTCACAGATCTATAGAACGGCATGATGGATTAGAATTATACATTATATGTACTAATAAATACGTTTTACTTGCAAGTAGTACTTACGGAGTTTCGAATGCATCATCAAAGAATATATGTGTTTCGTATTCATAGTATCCCCTGGAGTTTCCTTGAGCCAAAAATAGGCGACGTTTTGCTTGATCTTTATCCATTTTGAAAATACTTTTCAAGAGCTCAACCATTTCCGTCTAAAATTAAATACATTTAATACGTTTTCAGAAAGAATAATGAGAATAATATTTTATTATTTTATTTTATCAATAATTGAGAAAAAGTTTTACATTTTGTAAGTCTGAACATTATTGGTTATTTCCTTTAAAACAAAATTGAATGAAATCCTAGCCGATAGTGATGTAAATGATGTACAGGTTTTCAAAATTGTAAAAGCAATGTCATTTCCAAATAGCACCGAACTTACTTGAATCAAATCGATAGATATATAGGGAAGTAAAAACTGTTAGAATTTATACAAGAGCGACAATCACTTATTCTAAAGTCGATTCTTGGTATTTGAAATATAGAGACTTTTTAAAATATTCATATTTTTTTAAGTTACATTTTTAGGTATTATAAAATTTAATTCTTTTTTTGCGGTTCACCAAAATACAAGAGTTAANTTTTTTTAAGTTACATTTTTAGGTATTATAAAATTTAATTCTTTTTTTGCGGTTCACCAAAATACAAGAGTTAAAACAAATTTATGATTCGATGAAATAAGAACTATTAGACTTTTTTTAATCCGGGAGTTCTNAAATACAAGAGTTAAAACAAATTTATGATTCGATGAAATAAGAACTATTAGACTTTTTTTAATCCGGGAGTTCCCTTTTACGCAGAAGTGTTTTTGTTAACGGAGATGTGAACTGTTAACGTCATTTATTCTACTATGTGGGTTGAAAATGCGTTTGAAACGCATGAAAAATTTCAGAAAATATGTTCCATTGTGTATGATCTTTTCTGCGACATTAGGTAAAATTCGTTAGATTAGGGCTCATTTTGTTCAAAATTTTATTTACTACGGAAATATAATATATTCGGTAAGTAATATAACTAATCTGCAATCACCAAACGTATATGTTTTATCTAGATAGATGTACTATTCAATTTGTTGGTTGCCGTCACTGAAAATTTGGGCTGAATTTGGTACGAAAAGGTTCTCAGGTATTTTCATTTTTGATTTTTGATAAATTTTTCACACCATATCCTAAAATTTGTTAGAATGGATTATACGTAATACTGTACATTGCACACAATTGATGCCACCGTGTCACATAAAATATTAAAAAAACTTTTTTATTTTTATCTGTAAATGTCTCTATAAAACTATAGTGTTCTATTATATTATCTTAACTTAACCCTTGACGTTGGTATGCAATTGAAAAGTTTATAAAAGTGATGGANGGTTCTCAGGTATTTTCATTTTTGATTTTTGATAAATTTTTCACACCATATCCTAAAATTTGTTAGAATGGATAAAACGTAATACTGTACATTGCACATAATTGATGCCACCGTGTCACATAAAATATTAAAAAAACTTTTTTATTTTTATCTGTAAATGTCTCTATAAAACTAGTGTTCTATTATATTATCTTAACTTAACCCTTGACGTTGGTATGCAATTGAAAAGTTTATAAAAGTGATGGANTAGTGTTCTATTATATTATCTTAACTTAACCCTTGACGTTGGTATGCAATTGAAAAGTTTATAAAAGTGATGGATTTTATAGGGCAAAACCTAATTCACTTTAAATGTCACAAGTAATCAGCCAAAGTATAAAGTTTATGAGAGTTTGCCATAGTTATAGTTTGCGCTGGTTGATAAGATTCATAAAATTTGTTAGAATACAGTATTTTCAGATAAGAAGGAGAAAATAAGACTCTAGTTTCAAAACCTCTCACAAATTAAACTTGTGCAACATATCCTGACCTAAGAAAACTTAACTACGGTTTCCTANTAGTTTCAAAACCTCTCACAAATTAAACTTGTGCAACATATCCTGACCTAAGAAAACTTAACTACGGTTTCCTATAATTTATTTTCAATAACTTGAGCAGTCCATAATGTGTGGAAATGTCTAACATGCAATCATTTTTTGATTTTTCTAAATGCAAAATCGCAAAAAATTTGTCTTGTTATTTAAACACAATGTATAAAGCTTTTTAGATTATAATTACAATTGAAATCTTACAGGGTAGTCACCTGGTCAATTGTGAAGTTCATACCAGTTAATAAAATTATTTTATTAACATTGGGAAAATTTGTGGATTGAAATGTTTTTGAAAACATCCCGGTATGGCAAGGACAATTCATTTTAATTTTTAAATACAGAGTTGTAGAATCAAAATATAAACTGGTCTGAATATGATATTATAGAAAAGTTTTCCAATTTTATGAATATTATAAACCTTTATGACGACTATAAATGCAAATTACCTACTATTCAAAATACTATGCGTAACTCATGCGCAAAGTTTGAGACAACATGATTTTATAATAAATTAATGTGTTTACCCGCGTCTCGTGCCACATAGTTGCACATGCGTAGATCCTTTGAACATAATCTGATTCTACCGGAGAAGCAGCTTCTACTTCAGCTTCATTATCCATAACTTCAATCGGTTCCAGAAGTGTGTTTGCATCAGATTCCCTCTTCCTATTCAAAGCTGCTGATTGGTCAACCAAAAGTCCAGAATACATCGGTGAATTGAAGAGCTTTTCAGTCTTTGCCAATTTCTCGACTTTAGGATTCCATATGTGAGCGGTTGCCCAAAGTTGCGTGAGGTACCAGAGACACCAGATCCAATAGTGCTAGGAAATGAAATAAATGTGATTATGTCTTCCAACAAGTTTAATACAGATATAAATGATAAAGTGTGAGTCTGGAAGACGAAATGTTGTAAAAACGAAGCTTTGGTGAGCTTCAATTATCTGGAAGAAGTGTAGTTTTATACTTTTTTATAATTCTTGGAAACAATCATTAGAATGTAAATTTTTGGTAAAATTAAAAAAAAAATTTTATTTCATTTATGTAATGTTTTCCACTACAATTTGTAGATTTAGGCTAAGAATTGCTTATTTTTGTTTTTATATGCCTAGTTTATTTTATTTCGTGGTACCAAAATACAGGAAAATTCAAATCTGTTACGTAAGCAGATTAAACTGTAATCTAGCTAGAAAAATGGATTATCTATCTTTTATTCACTTATCATATTACTCTAAAATGATTCAATTCGCAAGACCGAACATATTTTACAATTTTTCACATCTGAGTTATGCATGTAAGGTAAGATATTTCATTTTGTGCAACGAAGTACCATATAGAATTGTAGAGTATGTGGAAATAACTCGAGCACATTTGTTCATTTTCAATATAATCTCTGAATGTTATAAATAATAACTAATATTTTACTTCACTGCAATTGCAGTTTGCTAAAGGCAAGAATGACTGTTTCATTTGCTGTAAAAGTTAAATTAATTTATGTGACGTGCAACGTTATACAAATTAAAGCCACAAACTAATTAAAATTTAGGCAACATTAAGTAAATTCTGTGGTGCATGTAGATTTATGTTATACTTGCATTCTATCAGCTACATGTGGTGGTAATCGTCTTATTTCTCATTCAATTGTTGGCATTAAAGTTACCAAAAATGCTACCTGTGTTAAATACGATATTGTGCAAATTTACAACGAATAGATGACAGAAACCCGCTAGTAAGCACAATAGTTGGAATCAAATATTGCTTTGATTTCAACTTTGATAAAGCAACCAGTAATAAGCAGAAACATTTTAGTTTTGAGTTTGGAAAAGAACCATAGTCACTCAAATGCATGGTCATGCATGGTCACTCAAAACTTCTACTGAATAATGAAAAGAATGATGGTAGTTGTAATTCAAACACAATGGGAGGTGTTATATAGCATTATGATTCCCTTCAAATAAGGGTTGCCACAAGTGTAGATTCGGCAACTAACTTCACTTGCCACAGGTTCAAGTTCGTAATATGCATTCATTATAAGGTGGTCCAGCTTAACTGAACCTGCTGATTCAGGTTCAGCATGTACTTTCTTTCCATCAAACAAATTAACTAACACGTAGGAATACTCTCATCCAATGAGCAACCGCTTTTATATAGAATATAGTGCAGTAAATGGTGAAAGAAGAAAGATAATTTGGATGATGAATTCACAGAATCCTCACGTCAGCTACTAATTTATATAAGACAAAAAGACACTTTTCAGCAATGCCTGTGAGCGAAGAGTAGAAGTGTAACCAGTACGGGGTAGACTGTGAGTGCAAAGTCCCATACGGTTTGGATGCTCATATTGTTTCATATGATGAAAGAATGTTTTCAATTTTTTGATTAAAGACATTTACCCTACAATGTGTACCATAATAATTCGAACTGATGAATGCCAGAAATGTTACCGAGTTATTGAATTATGCTGGTCGCTGTAAATAAGTATTTCATCCTTGCAAGGTGTAAAAAATGTAATTATTCTTACATTATCCAGAAAGTAGTCGCCTGGAGGAATAACAAATTTCAAGTCACCGAAGAATGGGTTGTTATAAATGCAGAAATGATGCGTAAAAACCAGAGTCGCCAATGATACAGGAACAACCAAAACAATAGGAAGTGCGAAACTGAATCGTTGAATATAAATCTTGCAGGCAAATTTTCCTAAAATAAAGAACGAGTTTAAATAGTCTGACGTATATGATTCTATTAAGTGTTTGTTTATTACCACACCAGTAGCACACTGTTGAACCAATCACTTGTAGAAAGAGAGGACTCTGTGTTAAAACAAAAAANTTATTACCACACCAGTAGCACACTGTTGAACCAATCACTTGTAGAAAGAGAGGACTCTGTGTTAAAACAAAAAAATTTTAATCAATTCTGCCAAACTCATTTCTATGGATTTTTTGTACCGTCCTGGCTTTTTAAAAATGATAAAAATTTTTACAAATATAATTAAGTAGTACGCTAAGGGACACGATAATTTTGCTTCTATCCTTGAATTTCACCATTCTGTAACTCTTTCCACTTGTAAATTTCTCCTCGAATTAGATATTTATATCTTAATCTTAAATAATTACCTGAAAGTTGATTGAGTAAAGTAATTAGTTGGGTTACTTCATTGTGGAAAGGAGACAAACTATATGTAAACTGGAATTTTAACGTTGGACGAAGTTTACCGAATTTGGATTAACAAAAGTCAAAATATCACAAATTACATATATTTTATTTACTGCAGGCATGCAGTGCTACACTCTTGAGTACTAGCTTGCAGATATTAAATTGTTCTACCAATAAGCGTATGGTCGCTACAATCACCTTGAAAATCACATCCGCTGGTGAAATTGCAAAATGTTAAAAATATAACACAATTCAAATTTAGCCTATAGAAATACATAAACGNACATCCGCTGGTGAAATTGCAAAATGTTAAAAATATAACACAATTCAAATTTAGCCTATAGAAATACATAAACGACGCAGGCCTGCGCTGAGTGACATACTAAAAAGTTTTAGTGGTGATAGATAAATCTAAGCGGCCATTGTTGGTGTTGTGTTTAACTTATGCTTATCAAAGAGTACTAAATTTCTTACCAAAAATATATTCAAGGAATTTTGTGTAAGCCCTATGTAAGGACTTTTATTTTCCACATCAAATGTAAACGCGTCGTCAAATTTTGTAAATAGGCGCCAAACATTCTCAACACCATCCAGCCAAGTACAGAATAACATCATACAGAAGAACCAAACAATTTTTGTTGAAGAAATTATTGCATAAGAAACATATCCACTTTTCAATAAATTTGGTTTAAATCGAGCCAGACCCTCAAGAAATCCTATGAAAAAAAAACAATAACTCGTAAGTGCTTTTGTCCACATACATTTGGATCGGTTGAAAGTACATTCGGGTCGTGCTTTAAGCTGGAGAAAGTGTGTACTAATATATGTGACATATTGTACTATAAAATAATTTTTCTGGTGTTAAGTCTGCAAAGCTCCAGAAAATTTATTCAAAAGTAGTTTATAATATCCTAAAATTCAATATTNTTTCTGGTGTTAAGTCTGCAAAGCTCCAGAAAATTTATTCAAAAGTAGTTTATAATATCCTAAAATTCAATATTGTATAATCAGTACAACCGAAGTTAATGAAATTTTGATTAGTTCTTTTGACACGACATATGAAGAGAAAGACAATTCAAAATAATTTTTCAAAATTTGAATATTCAAAATAATTATAAAATCTGATTTAGGGATCTTAAAGACTTGGATTATGAGAAGTGAAATATTTTTGTAACTGCAAACATTTATACATCTGCAAACATTTATCCTGAACAAATTAAGTTGCTGGGATAAATTCTGCATGTACAGTGTGTTATTCAAAAGGGTAGATCTCATACTCATAAGATTGAAAACTCGTGGTTTCTTTGTCGTTCAAATTTGTAACGTTCGTCTGCTCCTGGGTTTTCTTATGCTGTTTAAATGTTATTGTTGAGAAAGAAAAATTACTGTTCAAAAAGACTCATTGTTGTATGGATGCACACTTTCACCAAATAGTATAAGTATTTTCTACCGCCTCCAATGAAGGAATGTAACTCCAATCCATTATGATACAACAATCGCCACTTTGCTATTGCTATTTGCGCATAAACTTACTCCAATNATGATACAACAATCGCCACTTTGCTATTGCTATTCGCGCATAAACTTACTCCAATTAGGTCGATCGTCAATAAAATTGAAAATATTTCCAAAAGATGTCATGATTGCTGNTTCTGGTGTTAAGTCTGCAAAGCTCCAGAAAATTTATTCAAAAGTAGTTTATAATATCCTAAAATTCAATATTCTATAATCAGTACAACCGAAGTTAGAATTTTAGAATCTTGAAATTTTGATTAGTTCTTTTGACACGACATATGAAGAGAAAGACAATTCAAAATAATTTTTCAAAATTTGAATATTCAAAATAATTATAAAATCTGATTTAGGGATCTTAAAGACTTGGATTATGAGAAGTGAAATATTTTTGTAACTGCATACATCTGCAAACATTTATCCTGAACAAATTAAGTTGCTGGGATAAATTCTGCATATACAGAGTGTTATTCAAAAGGGTAGATTTCATACTCATAAGATTGAAAACTCGTGGTTTTTTTGTCGTTCAAATTTGTAACGTTCGTCTCCTCCTGGGTTTTCTTATGCTGTTTAAATGTTATTGTTGAGAAAGAAAAATTACTGTTCAAAAAGACTCATTGTTGTATGGATGCACACTTTCACCAAATAGTATAAGTATTTTCTACCGCCTCCAATGAAGGAATGTAACTCCAATCCATTTTGATACAACAATCGCCACTTTGCTATTGCTATTTGCGCATAAACTTACTCCAATTAGGTCGATCGTCAATAAAATTGAAAATATTTCCAAAAGATGTCATGATTGCTGNGCGCATAAACTTACTCCAATTAGGTCGATCGTCAATAAAATTGAAAATATTTCCAAAAGATGTCATGATTGCTGCCAATGGGAACAGCCATGTGACATATCCATATGTGTGTCTGTGAATTATTACCCAGACCAAATATAATCCCAGCTGCAACAGAATTGATGCTATATTCAATGTATGTATGTACCATCCTCTTCTACCATATTCACTGAAACTACCTTATAATTAAAATACAAGATAATTTTCAGTTATCACTTCAATCGTGTTTAGGTCAGGGTTTGCTAAAAAATTTTAATTTAAATTACAAATGTGGCAACATCTCGACTGTATATTTATGAGTTTACCTAGTAGAGTCGGAATGAAGTACACAGAAGTACAAAGGATGACTCCTTGCACTGAATCAATTGTTGGTAGTAGAGAGAACACAAAAAGTGCTTGTCCGGTTACATAAATCAGTTCGAACGTACAAGGAACAATAACGTCACCGATAGATGGTATTTCTTGACCTTTGTAATGAAAGATACGAAGTGATCGAAAAATTGTCAAAAGTTCAGGTAGAGAAAATGCTATGAGGATGAGCCATGACCAATAGACTCTTTCTTCTTCTGGTACAGGAATTGGGTCAACTAAATTTTCTACAAGAAAGTAAAAATAATTTTTTTAGTATCAATAACGTTTTGGACAGCATATATGGATTACTGATTTGTTTCATTAATATGGAATTAATTCCGGACTAAGTCTTTTACAAGAAGAAAATTAGTTGAAATTTTGTGTTGTTGAACATTTTGATGAAATACCAAATATTTCAAACTTTCAAACTTTCACCCTTTATTCTGATTACTTTGCGGATTTTGTGGTAATACTCTAATTCCGCCAGTCCTCCAACGTAACTTAAATTTTCACAAATAAATTATATTTCCAAAATTCGCAATTTTATATATTTGCAAAATATTTTTGACCTTCCTGGCTTTATGCGAGTAAAAGTGTACTAAAAACTTTTAGTACATAAGTCTCACCATAGGAAGACGTCTTTACACAAGTAGATACAATGCCATTGTTTCCAATTCGTGATGCCATTATAAGCAGACTCAACTTTGCCAAAATTGCTCCACCAAGTAAACCACAAAGAGCCAAAATGCATGCTAAAATCTTTAAAATTTGTTAGTATAAGTAAACAACTTGAAAATTAAAAAAATTAAAGTAAATGTATATACCTTGAGTATTTTAAGTAAAATTTTACACCAGAGTGCATCTTCTGGTGATTTTCCATTGTCAATGTATGGTTCGTCCAAAAACAAATCCCAAGGCGACAAATTTTCTACATCGGATCTACNTGATTTTCCATTGTCAATGTATGGTTCGTCCAAAAACAAATCCCAAGGCGACAAATTTTCTACATCGGATCTATCATTTCTATATGTCAATTATATGAAAAATTGAGGTTAGAATTTTTATTTGAGTGTAAATGTATTTAAAATGTACCTGTTTTCCGCCATACTGCACTCGATAATGANTGATTTTCCATTGTCAATGTATGGTTCGTCCAAAAACAAATCCCAAGGCGACAAATTTTCTACATCGGATCTACCATTTCTATATGTCAATTATATGAAAAATTAAGGTTAGAATTTTTATTTGAGTGTAAATGTATTTAAAATGTACCTGTTTTCCGCCATACTGCACTCGATAATGANAGGTTAGAATTTTTATTTGAGTGTAAATGTATTTAAAATGTACCTGTTTTCCGCCATACTGCACTCGATAATGATTTTGGCTAGTAAATTAAAACCATGACAATTGTTTTAGCTTAATATTCCATTGCGTCTACACTCAACCACATCACATTGTTGAATGAGTTAATCTCAATAAACCATTCTGTATTAATTTTCGAGGTTATCTCTGTCTTACTCACATGTATTCCGAATAATTTTTTTATGAACAAAACTTGAGATGTAGTTATATGAAGCATAAGTAAAGAAAAATGCAACAAGCAACTATAAAACACTTTTTAAGGTTCATTCGAAATCTGTGCTATTGAATTCTCTTCTCAGAATTCATTCATGTTGACCACGTATACATATTTATGATTCAGTATTAGTATATTAACCTCTGAGTAAGCTCAGGGTTATTACTAGTTTGAAACAATAATGATACTAAAACCGGAAAAGACATTTACTAATAATAAACTATAGAATTCTCAAGTTTCATTGCCGTTCTTTCTGTTGAATTGTGACAAGTACAAAAGATTACAAGTAAACCCCATGTTTTTATGCTAAAGGCACGCATATTATACAGTGTGTTCAGATAAGTATACGAAATTCCGGTTCTAGAGTTGAAAAAACTCTCATAAATATAGTTAAATTAAAATGCATTCAGAAATTTAACTAAACTTTAATAGGNTCTAGAGTTGAAAAAACTCTCATAAATATAGTTAAATTAAAATGCATTCAGAAATTTAACTAAACTTTAATAGCAATGTTTATCAGTAAGTTGAGCAGTTCATAATCTGTGAAGCTGTCTGACATACAATCAATTTTTAAAGTTTAACAAAATCATTTATGCAAAAATTTTGCCTTCTTATATAATTAATTATACAATAAGATAATGTCTCAAGTACTATAGAGATTCGTATATTGGGAATACTTTAAAAATAAAAAACTAATGCAGGTTCTAATATTGCAGGCGTGAAAATAGTACAAAGTACAAAGTATATATCCTAGAGAACGGAATGTTTTGTAATTGATTTCTTAGCGAAATACTTTTTTAAATTTCTATTTTTGAGAACACTAAAGCAACAAATTAAAATTCAGCTCACCCATAGGAAATTAATTTGATCCACAGGAAATATTCAAGTAAAGTNACTAAAGCAACAAATTAAAATTCAGCTCACCCATAGGAAATTAATTTGATCCACAGGAAATATTCAAGTAAAGTTATTACTTGAAATTAGGTAGAAATACGGAGAATTGACATCTGATTTATTGAACCAACCATGATTAGGGTTGTAGGTGTCCATATCAAGAAAGAATTTGTTTTTCATTGGCGCTACGAATTAGCAATAAATTAATTTAAAACATATTGTAATATATCATTCGCTAGACTAAGCAGAAAAACAATTTTTTTGTCAATTGAGCATTGGAATTGACACATGTGCACTTATGACAAGATGGAAATAAATTTATTCAACAATTGCAAACTAATAGGCATCATAGACGCATTGTAGGTAGTCAGAGGTCTCTTTGACTAGCTTCGATAAATTAAAATAACAGGAAATAGAAACATTAGAGCGTGCTGAGATTCATTCACAAATCGGACAATATGCTGTATTCTATAACCAGCGTCTACTCAGACATATAAGTCTAAGAGTCTTGTTGCACTTACTGCGACAGGACACTCCTTCACAATAATACTTAACATTAGTTGTCCACTATCAAGAGTCTGATGTACACTCTAACACTTCACACCCTAAATTTAAGCAAAAAAAACAACGAAATAGATTAACATAAATTCTCAAACATTTTAGTCTCTTAAACTGGCAATGAGAGTGATTGTAGTTGTTCCAGGAACAAACATTGGCCCAATTCCCGTAATTGTATAGAGCGCCTGATAGTATTAAGGCTCATAGTACTTTGAGATTATAGAAAATTTACGAGAACGAGAATGATAGAAAAGTTGTGATACCGCAATGGCCAAAGCCAAAGAACAAAAAACCGGGTTATTGGGTGATTTTTCTTGGATCAGGAGGAGTGCGGAGCAGGATTGGAGAGTGAGAAATAGTGGCAATTTTATAATTCCAAATCGAAAAACTAAACTTGGTTTTCCAAGATTCAAGTTATTATTTTCTATTATTTATTACAATAAAAAATTGAAAAGTTATCAAATTACATAAAATTTTCATGTAAAGAAGGAAGTCGTGGATCGAACTAAGGTTTTCAATGATTCGGGAGAGGTTCAGATAACTTTATCACAGATAGTTTTGGTGATTGAAATTGTGATAATTTATTCAATTAATAATATTATTAAGGTACACCCGCTAACTTGAGCTATTGTCTTAAAGAACTCATTGTCAATTGGTCAGACACATCAAATTGCAGTAATGCGATTTCTGAACACCATGACCATGACTATCGGGAATTGAAGATCTCAGATATCAAATATAACTACAATTTCCAAAACAATTCTCCTACTTCATTTATCCCATCTGGATAGAAAATATAATTTTAAAATATAGTACTATTCAAAGTACCTAATTGACTAGAATTACATTGCGTTTGATAATCCATAGATTTTCTAATCTATGGATTATCTATGGNTAAAATATAGTACTATTCAAAGTACCTAATTGACTAGAATTACATTGCGTTTGATAATCCATAGATTTTCTAATGTCATTCAATGATATTTACATTTCCATGNTTGATAATCCATAGATTTTCTAATCTATGGATTATCTATGGTAATTATCTAACATCAAATTATGCGGTTAGATTGTGCCATACTGCGAAAGCGTATCATGTCAAGCGAGACAGCGAGATATCCTTCACATACAGTTTATTTTTAAAAACAAGGGAGAGATATTTAATGTGCTTTAAAATTTAATTGGAAACTTTTTTACTGAAAAATTTGTTACCACTGGTTCTGGGACTCGAATCCAGATACACCGTTTTCCGGAATCGAATCCGTCTGGTCACCCCAAGCCCCAGACGTTTTCAATATGTTTCATGCTTATCATTGTTAGTTGAGATTAGGTATTAACCCTCTAGAAATCAAATTTGTGTAGGTCAATCAACGTTTAAAAATTTTTTTAGCGCTCAAAATATATAAACAACCATAGGAAGCCGCCCATCTATGTGTTCCATTTTTTTCAACGTACACATATGTTTAANTCAAAATATATAAACAACCATAGGAAGCCGCCCATCTATGTGTTCCATTTTTTTCAACGTACACATATGTTTAAATAATACTATACCCAAATTCAACAGCTCTTTACTTCTTTCTAGTAGTCATTATGAAAGATGTATATTGCATTTCCTGTAAAAGCATGCATCTTTTTGGCTTATTGGAGAACAAATAAGTATTAGTGATCGGACCTATCGCTAATCCAATTCAGACTAGTATTATTCTCGCTTAANAAGATGTATATTGCATTTCCTGTAAAAGCATGCATCTTTTTGGCTTATTGGAGAACAAATAAGTATTAGTGATCCAACCTATCGCTAATCCAATTCATAGTATTATTCTCGCTTAAAAAATCCGCTACATTTAAATAGTGTTGTTTTGGAAGGCAATTTTTTATCTGATTTTGAAATCATCATTCAAGAACACAGAACTAATAACCACCGAATTTTTCCGACTCGAATAAAAGATAACTTCAATTGATATGGTAAAGTCGCGAAATTTTTGCATATAGATACTACTTTATCATTGTCTCTGGGGATGATAGCCTCGCTTGGCTACTGCGAGATTACGAGTCGCTACACATTTAACCACCGGGGATATAGAATCCTTTTCACAACGTTATAAATAAATTTAACTAATTGAGAAAAGCTACCCAGTGCGTTAATTACATTAGTGGCTTCTGGCACTAAAATTTTGGCGGGAAACAAGTTGGTCAAAATTTTCAGGTTTTTTTTTTATTTTTGGTTCTACAGAATATCAAAATTTGTAACCAATTTTCATAATTTTTCTACAGATTCTACTTATCATGGACAGAAAAATCACTTTGACAAACATTGTAGGGAACGGATTCTATGTATCATTGTGATCTCTTCAAACAAAGATCAAGCAGAGTGTATGAATTTGAAGTGGGATTGAAGGGGTCATCTTGCCGATCTGAAAAATTTTGTACCATGTCAAACATTTTTGAAAAATTTGTGATTAATCCATTATGTAACATAGTGGTGAAACAATTAGAGAAATTTTTTGACATTTTTCAAAGGTTAATAATAGCTAATTATCGACAAAATTTGTGTGTAATTCAAAGACTAAACAAGGTTTTAGTAATGAGGAATTATATAAAAATTCACTGGTGATTCATGAACATCGTTCATGAATCATGTGTTGGATTTACTTGATAATCGAAATTACCAAAGATACTCCAGACGAAAAAATTTTTTGAAGCTGCGAGTTGGGTCAGTAGTACTAGATGTATAATTGTAGCAAGATGAAATTTATTAGTCTTGAATTAATCAACAGTTCATGGCAAAGTCTATAACTTCAATTGCGTAAGTTGGAGTGTAACCACTCAAATCTTGTTAGTCAGGTTACCACAACTGACAAAAACTTGGAGTAGTGTTTTTAGCGAAGTTATTGATAACAATAGCCTTATCACAAAATCATACCTTGTGACCAAGATTTAAGAGCATAGCATCAATTACACAAATTTGAGCGAATTCAAGAAGGTTAAGAATCTTTCGAATGTTAAAAGTGCAAAAAAAATTTCGATGAAATTAAAAATAAAGTATTTTAATCGTACAAATTTGATATCGTATCGCACAATATTCAAAAAATTTTAAAGTTGTGAACATTACATAAGTTATTGTCACTTTTGCTTCAACTTTTGACCAGGTGATCTTGAAACATTATTGTCCTTCGACCTTGGGCCAAAAAAACTAATCAATTGGTAAATCCGGCGTAGACAGGTTCGTAAAATAGCATAAATTAACCACAGTGTCAAGGATAAAATGAAAATTAAGACAGTAATGACATCAATTGAATGGTACTGGAAAAAATTTAATTCCCGAGCAGACGACCGGAGATGTGAAGCACCTAATGGAACAATTTATTAAAAAATTTAAAATATTTTTAGAAAAAAATTTAAAACACTACCAGGTACTAAAATGTTACCTTTGTGTCTCATAACATACTCTGTCCAAAAAACTGCACGATCAATAGGTTTGTTCGGTTGATCTAAGAGTATGTTTGACAAGGCTCGAGCACTTTCCTTGTAACTGCAACAAATATTGAGTATGAATCAAATCAATGAAAATCGTAATTCAATTGAGTAATTTCTAACCTCTGCTCATAAATAAGTTTGTTAAGTGTTTCTGTTAATGTCGCTTCAGTAATGTCATTAAAATCTAGTTTAACTGCAAGCCCCGACTTCTCCGCAGCCTCCATGTTTAAACTTTGATCCGCGAACATTGGAACACCAATCAAAGGGACTCCGTGACATGCTGCTTCTGTTATACTTCCGAATCCACCATGTGTTATAAAAGCTCTGTGCAAGTGAAAAATTTCATTTCCCACCAAGTTTTCAAAAAGAAATAACGTAATTTTATGGCTTGCAAATTTTACTTGATATTTGATTGGCCGAGGATATCTTGTTGTGGGAGCCATTTACTCAACTTGACGTTCGACGGTAAATCAGGCATAGTCTCAGTTTCCCATTTCCAAAGTACTTTTTGCTTCAATTTGGAAAAAGCACTAAGAATTTGAAGTCGCTTTGCCTCTGGCATCATAGTTCCCAGAAGCGCTGACCCCATACTAAACAAAATGAATCCATCTGACCCTGCGCTCTTTACGAATTCTGCCAAATCCTTGAAATGTATTCAAGATCTTATATAATTATAACTCAAGAATCAAAATCTTAAATTTTAATTTTAACATACCTTCGGTAATGGTTTAGGTGGGAAACAATGCATTCCACCCACTTCAATAATGTCAGGTAAAAATGGTCGAATTTTTGATAAAGAAAAATGACTATTTGAAAGAATGAGACTTGACCGCTTAATGAGTTCGTGAATACCTGGGAAGTTTGGGTCATCAAATTTTTCTTGATAAATACGATCAAGTGTTGGGATGTGCCTATAATTGTAAGCTGAACGGAAAACAATTTCAGCAATGAAGTTGACCGTCCGCTCATAAAAGTTCATCCGATCAGAATAACCAGTAAATTCATTTGGAACAAAAGATGGAGGGGTTGGGTTTCCAAAGATTGACGAAACTTGACCCTTGACACTGAAAGGACTGATGAGGATGGTACTGGTGTTAAATGCATGCGCATACGCAACGGAGCATTCATTGAGTAATATAGGCATCATGATGAGATCAAATTTTTCTTTTTGTAGTGCCTTGATATGCGGAAGGTCAAAGGTGAGAGCACAAAGATTGTGAACTTGTGTTATGAAAGCTCCCATATTTAGAGGCTGATTTTGTTCCTTCGCTTCATAAATGTTAGGAAGTTCTTTTCGGGCGGTAGACATGAAGTGATCAATATCAATAGTTAAAATTTCTTGTAAATTTGGAATTGTTTTTTTTGATGGAATTGGAGATAGCACGGTGACATTGTGACCTCGGGCGGCTAAAGCTTCCAGTAAAGGGTCATAGGTTAATTTGTGACTTTTTGTGGACCAAAATGCAACTGTTAGGATTTTTTCAGAAATTCCAGCATCTACCAACACTAGTAGGAACAATGTATGACAGAATAAGACTATAGCTAATTTTCTTGTATCCATTGTTACAACTTTCAACGCTTTTTGTTTCTTTTTTTCACTTGTTAGTAACTTAGTAACTTGCTTTAGCTTACAAGCTTTACAAAAATAGTTATGAAAATCCTGGATTAAAATGAATATTTAAAGACAAAATTGTTGATAATCCTAATCTATTTTTGTATATTTTAGCTCAATTGGTAGTTGAAAAGATAAGCTTCACTGTACTTTTCAACGATGATTGAGAATACATGTAATTATTAACTTATTGAAGTGGATTTGAGTTCAACTTTTTTTTTAGTTAAAGGTTGTGGCTTTTGAAACGCGAGATGTTGCCAGCACATACCACTACTTCGACGTTATCCAAAAATTTTTGTAAATGTTGAATTATTTAAATATAAATCCAATTCACATATGAAAAAAAGCTTAAATTACCGCTAAATTGTTATCGAATTATCGGCATCCCTTATTCAAATTCAAACATTTACATAACAATATAGCCGTATCTATTGGCACATAGATTTTCAAACGATTCGAAAACTATTTTAAAAGGATTTCCGCTACATCAATATCGAATTAGTNATCCAAAAATTTTTGTAAATGTTGAATTATTTAAATATAAATCCAATTCACATATGAAAAAAAGCTTAAATTATCGCTAAATTGTTATCGAATTATCGGCATCCCTTATTCAAATTCAAACATTTACATAACAAAATAGCCGTATATATTGGCACATAGATTTTCAAACGATTCGAAAACTATTTTAAAAGGATTTCCGCTACATCAATATCGAATTAGTNTATTGGCACATAGATTTTCAAACGATTCGAAAACTATTTTAAAAGGATTTCCGCTACATCAATATCGAATTAGTGAGAGGAGTAATTCAATCTAATATTTACGAATTTAGAGTGACATACATTTGAAAAAATAAATTCTGAAGGTTATTTTTAACTAACCACCGCTACACCGATATCGAATTACAGAATGTAGAACATTAAAACTTTGCAATTTTGAATTTTTTATTTTGATTTTATATTTTTATCCCTGTACTTCGACATTCATGTAGCGGTAATAAATTTAAATGAAGCTTTATTGTTGTCCAAAAGGCAACAATAATGCGTAATCCTAACTTCTAAAAATTTGAACCATTGAACTTTTCATTTCGGTAATTCGATATTGATGTAGCGGTGATAAATTTAAATAAATCTAACTGCTTGTCCAACATGTAACAGTGAAAGTAATTTTAATTTTTGAAATTGAACCTTTAATTTAGTNATAAATCTAACTGCTTGTCCAACATGTAACAGTGAAAGTAATTTTAATTTTTGAAATTGAACCTTTAATTTAGGGAGTTAGATATTTGTGTAACAATATTAAATTTCACAAAAAATGTTATTTGTTGGACTTTTACCATCAATTTTTTGTTTTATGCTTGTAAATTTGATTTTACTTGTTAATTCGATATTGACGTAGTGGTGATCAAGTTCGTATTTAATTTACTGCATACTCACCGTATTATTTAATTAGATTTTAGCAACAGTTATCCACGCCACGAAATCGAAAATTTTACTATATGTCCTGTCCGTTATACGTTTTAGATTACCCGTCACTATTAAGTATGGGTGTAANATAAATCTAACTGCTTGTCCAACATGTAACAGTGAAAGTAATTTTAATTTTTGAAATTGAACCTTTAATTTAGTGAGTTAGATATTTGTGTAACAATATTAAATTTCACAAAAAATGGTATTTGTTGGACTTTTACCATCAATTTTTTGTTTTATGCTTGTAAATTTGATTTTACTTGTTAATTCGATATTGACGTAGTGGTGATCAAGTTCGTATTTAATTTATACATACTCACCGTATTATTTAATTAGATTTTAGCAACAGTTATCCACGCCACTAAATCGAAAATTTTACTATATGTCCTGTCCGTTATACGTTTTAGATTACCCGTCACTATTAAGTATGGGTGTAATCTGTCGAATTAGTAGATGAGGATAAGGGAGAATTGGCAATTTAGTTGAGGTTTTTTTAAAATTTTCAACAAATTCAAAGATTTTCAGTTACATTTTTCTAAGCGTTGCGTTGGCGCTAAATGTAAGCTCTGCTCTTGATTGTATATTGATTGAATACCTGAATCACAGTTTCACCACCTACCAAAAATTGGACTTACATTTAGAATTAACATGTAAAATGCAACCAAAACTTTCAATTTCCCCTTAAGCTCTAATAAAAAATTGATTTTTCTTCTCTTTAGAGTACGGTTTTGAAAATGATTTGTTGAATTAGATAGAAATTATAGGTTTAAATTAGTGAGAACAAACCGTATGATTGGCGAAACATGTACCTTCATTTCACAACTCCAATTTTCATATCAAACGGCATACAAAAACCTGAACAAAACAACATCTAAATGCAGAGCACATGTAAAATTGCCACTTATTTTCTAACTCAAAACGTAACCTATGGACTCAAAAATACATGTAATTGGATCAAATATCAAACAAAGTTTCAGTTTCTCAAACGCAACGACCTATAAATTTTATACACAAAAAGTTTACAGCTTGTCCAATAAAGTTAAGGCCAGTTTTGAATGGCTATTAAACGAAAAAAAAAATTTTTTTTTAACACTAATTTAGACTTAAGGTAAATTATCTCTGTTTGAAGTAACTCTTGACCTTCCACTTTTAGGTTTATTTTTTGTTCTGTGAGCGTATTGGTTAACTTTAGAAGTATGTCAAACTCCGTTGGAATCGTAATCCTCCTCTTTTTCAAACAAGGTCACATTCCCATTAGTTTTCGTAATCGTAATCATTTATTACTAGAGAACAGAACTTAGGAATTGGTATTGTTTGATTTCCTGTGTATCCGTCACCTACATTATTTTGGTTAAATAATTTTTATACAAATGTGTGACAGTATCGTATTATCTTAACTTTTTTACAGATGGGTGGAGCATGGCTCTCAAGTATATTATTTTTGCGGTCTGTAGCCTCATCAATGATAAACGTCGCTTCCGTGGAAATAGAGTTTAATAATTTGTGATACAACCTCTAATTTTAAAAAACTTAAATTAGTTTAATTGGGAATAATAAAAATTTNGAGTTTAATAATTTGTGATACAACCTCTAATTTTAAAAAACTTAAATTAGTTTAATTGGGAATAATAAAAATTTAATTTATTTTGACAGAGTTTCATTACTTATCTAAATTGGATTAATTCACTAAAGTATAAGTATCACATTAGAATTTGAAGTTGTGTATTTTATTCATCTAATCAGTCACAGCGAAGGTATTTCCTAACATTTTTAAAATAATGAAGTTGGTTATTGTTTTAATGTTTGTTGCCGTATCTGCAGTTGCAAACAGCTACGGTACAGATCAGGTAATTAAGCAAGAACCATCCAAGTAGTTTTTTTTGNTGCAGTTGCAAACAGCTACGATACAGATCAGGTAATTAAGCAAGAACCATCCAAGTAGTTTTTTTTGTATAATTATACAATTTTATAAATCAGTGAACCGTAGTATAATTTCCAATATCAAGTAAAAATACAAAATAAAATATAAAATTTTAATCCTGTTATCAGGAACAAGATTCATTTGTTGCAACATGGAGTAAACTGCTGCTTGGAAAGAAAATTGTAGAAACATCAACCTACGACGCAGCAACAGAGGTACAAATAATGTTTATGATGAATTAATCTAAAATACCTTTGCAAGCCTAATTAGTAACTTATCTGTTTTTCCAAATCAAAGTATTGGGATGTCTTAATGCTACTTCTGCTGTGCGTTTTAAAAATTCTGAAAATGAAATATTCTTGTTCAGCGGTATGGTAGAACAATTCTGCCATTAAGGCGTCACTGTGAGAAAACAGGGCGCCGAATANATATTCTTGTTCAGCGGTATGGTAGAACAATTCTGCCATTAAGGCGTCACTGTGAGAAAACAGGGCGCCGAATATTAATATTAACCGAACCTATCATTACATTTGTCATATTATTCGGCGCCCAAATAGGTAGCATCTCGTTGATCCCCATTTAAAATTTACTCAGAATCCTTCCTGCAAAAATTGTTCAAACTTTGACGCCATTAATTAATATTATCAGCTGATTAATGGTGGATTGAAACGGAAAAATTATATCATTCCTAACGCTATAGATCGAGCGGTTGATCGATGTAATTTAGTTTGAATTATTTCGAAATTTAACATTAACTAAGCGACCGTAGTTAAACTAGCCATAAATGCCCAAGTTAACCTAATCTTGTCGTAGAAATGACGAAGATATAGACAAAGTTGTTATTCAGTTGAATACAACATCAGGTAAAGATAAAGCTTTGTCAATAACTTCATACCGCCGCCTAAACCGTTTTTAGAAACTTCTCGTAATGATAAATGTTCAACTGTTTGACCTTGTACAAAACTACATTATTTTTAGAATTTTTAAACCAAACGTCAAATTCATTTAAAATAAGTTTTAAATCTATTCGCAATAAATTTCCTTCATTCTCAAAATTCATGCTGTTACCTCATCTGTTTTATATTTCAGTTCCGGGATTCGGATATTACAGTAACACACAGAATTCTAAAACCTGGTATGTTTACGACCATGGAGTTCCGGTATGAGCGACTTTCAGTTAGTGTTGATGATAATAACGTTGTGACATTTGTCAGACGTGGATAGTAATATATCTGTTTTCACTTGATGTAAAGAAATGTTGTCATAGCCAAAATAAATCAAGTTTAGATTATTTTGATTGTTTGAACGTACTTCAAATATGAACATCAGATGTAATTTTCTTGTACAATCAACCTGGATCCAAGGTTTACCGCACAATGTAAACCAAACTAAGGTTCCTGTTATTTCCATGCAACATGTCATTGTATAGGAGTTCTCTTCATATAATAAACATTGACGTTGGGAGTATTATTGCGAATATTGATATTTGATCTTTAAAATTAACCAATATTAAGATGGGGTCAAAATTTACACCTGCTCGATTTAGCACAATTTATAGATCGAACAGATCGAACCCTCCTGCGCAATGTTTAAATGTGCCATAGGTTCTATAAAAGATATGAGTCAGAATACCTGGAAAAAAATAGGATATACAGAATTTTCTATAAATATATAGGCTAGAAACTTCCAAATATGTGTTGATTTGAGAAAAATTGAATATGGGACTCAAATTTCAACCCTGTGACCTGAAACATTAACATTTTATGTTGTATGGGTGTCATTTTAAAAATAATTTCAAGCACAATTCAGTAAGAATATAATTGCAATGCCAAGGTAGTTTGAACTTAGCAGGTCAACAAAAGTCGCAAAACTCATTTTATATTTATGTATTATGTAACATGCCATTCAAAATATAATTTTCTAAATAATATGCAAAAATTTTTGGGTGAAATCAATGTAGTTGTCATAGCAAAAAGATGATATATTATTATTAAGACGTTCTCTTACAATATTCTATTCAATGAGTTATGAAAGAACTTATATTTAGTGTTTATGTCAAAAAGATGTGAACTTGTTCATATCCAAACTTTTACTTTTCTATCTGCCATACACACGGATAATGCTTGGAAGGTTAGCAGATTTACAAAATCCCATGTGTCTGACAAGCGGATTAACTATCGCTTTACATCTAGTCTTATAATTAACAGTCTTTTAAGTTTATTTTTTTTACAAACAAGTTTCACTATCAATTAGTGAAACTGAATTAAACAATCGCTTTTTAATAATTTAAGTCGAGAATGCACCAAAAGTTACACTATGAAAATGTTTTATGCGTCGTGTACAATGGGATCAGGATTTTTGGCGTCTAACACAATTGACAAAAGCCTCTTACTAGGATAACTATACTTGGATTTGTACCGTGTAAATCCCAAATATCAAAGTAAACTTGCTAAATGAGTACAACATCCAACAACTCGTGTACCTGATATACATTTACAATACCATTCAAGTATAGGTTCCTGTGATAATTCCGTTGTAGCTAATTTACTTCCATNATTTTTGGCGTCTAACACAATTGACAAAAGCCTCTTACTAGGATAACTATACTTGGATTTGTACCGTGTAAATGCCAAACATCAAAGTAAACTTGCTAAATGAGTACAACATCCAACAANATCAAAGTAAACTTGCTAAATGAGTACAACATCCAACAACCTGATATACATTTACAATACCATTCAAGTATAGGTTCCTGTGATAATTCCGTTGTAGCTAATTTACTTCCATCATTACATTTTTCGTTGAATCCAATCCAAAGGAAATGCTTAACAGCATTGAAAAATCTTGAGTAAAGTCCTCATCCTGTACATCCCACATAATTAAACTAAATTCAGTGTTTGACAAAACGATTACTGTAAACACGTAAAAAGTGAACCCTGAAGTATAATAGTTAGCACTTAAGTTGAATAACTGCAGAAATATTTTGCGATCAAAAAGAAGGTTGCAGACTAAATTATTTTTAATAAAAAAAATTATATTACAGTTTCTGAAATTTTCTTTAGTTTATAACAGACATTAATCCAAGTGACCGACGCTCCCCTCTCTTCCACTGTGTAATAATGTTGTTTTCTTCGACANTTAATAAAAAAAATTATATTACAGTTTCTGAAATTTTCTTTAGTTTATAACAGACATTAATCCAAGTGACCGACGCTCCCCTCTCTCTTCCACTGTGTAATAATGTTGTTGTAATAATGTAATAATAACGCTGAATGATTCCTAAGGAAATGAAATCCTATTGACATTTCAATTAAATTGATCGCAAAGAAATTTTTGAAAAACTCCAACAGCTTCTTGAGCGGCTTCTCGAACTGTGTCATTTTTCCAATTCCCTTCTGATCCCAAAAAGCCATTATCGACATCCCAAGAATGATGAAGAAAGTGCTCCTCACCAATATTATTGCTAATAGCATCACAGTAGTCCATCTTGGGAATTACAATATTCAAGCTTAAAGAAAATTTAATTATGGAATTGAAAAAATAATTAAGAAAGAGGTATTTTAACAACCAACTTATGACTTTACATAAAAATTCAAGCCATGCTTAATATATTTCAAAACATTATCCAAAAATTTGTTTTCACATATAAGTTACTCACAACAAAATAAATTTTTGTGACAGAGTTATGTAGGTACTCGATCCATAATCTTTCCTACTAGTACTCGTTAAATTTATCGTTAAGAAATTTTTGTGGCTACTTGTTTAAAGAGTAGCAGATAGAAACATTAACAAACAAACGGAAAAATTACAAAATTGTTTTAACTATTATTATCGTCATAAAACTTGGTGGATATCTCTATTGGCACCGAGTCCTTGCAAATTTTGGAGACAATGTACAATATGACATATACTGCAACCCACATTCAATGAAAATTAATCCATGAAGTGTTCAAATTGGTTATTAATAGCACTAAAGGTTAGTGAAATAAACAAAAGTTAGATTAAAAAAAATATCGTTATTGCTTTGGAATTTGTGGAAATAAACAAAATATGCACAAAGTAGATAAATCATAAAGCAGAATTTTCTTTAACGTTTCTTCAATAACAAATTATGAAGTCTCAGCCTTATAGAAAGGTCTTGTAGAAATTGATATCAGAGTCCAAATAAAAACGGCGAAGTTCAAATATTCATACAATTTGGACAGATATACTACATAGAAAATCCTGATACTCATATAACATTTGATTTAAACAAAACATATAGGGTTTGGGTACGTATAAAGTGATGAAAATATCTGACTACTAAAACAGCTATACTTCATACTCAAACACTACCATTCTATTAAAAATTTTCTATTAAAATATAAATTATGGAATAATGTTAAAAATACATACCATATTTTTCTGATGAAAAATGCTTAAGATAACAGTTGGGACTTTGATGTGAGTGGCATCACTAACAAAGATCGGCGCAGGAGTGAATTGTGCCGCTACTAACAAATCCGAAGCAAAATCATGGCTAGCACGTGTAACTCTACTTCCGCCAAAGCTAAATCCAAAAATTCCAATTTTTTTGTAGCCTTGTGAATTATACCATCCAATGACTTGTTTTACATTTTCTCTCATATTTTCCCAAGAATTAGTCCTTAAAAACTCAGCATAGTCTTGATTACTATTAATAAAACGATATGATTTCATTATTCTAAAAATTATTTAAAAATTGGAAATCAAAATGTATGTTTTACTCTTTTGGCCATGGCTCCCCACGTTCAAGCGTCCAAGGTTTTCCATAAAAGAAATCAGGAAGCACTACTTTGTAACCACCTTCAGCCAGTACATCACATATTTCAAAAATATTAGTATTTGATCCAAATCCAAAAATATCGTATATTCCTATCAACAGTCGTCCGTCAATGATATCTTCACCAGATTCATAGATACGCATATCCGCTACGTTTTGAATTTTCCCCTTCAATGAGTATAATCCACTAGGAACTAGTGTTGGGTTTTCAGTTATTGGGCACTTTCGAGCTAAATTTTTTTGTAACATAGAAAAGAACAAAAGTACTGTAAACAGTGTGGTGATATGCATCTTGTGAAGCAAAATAATAATTAATAAAAATTTATAGATTTCCAATAGCTTAAATATTTCTCTAATAAACCTTGAACTTTGTAGCAATTAACAAACTCATTATTTTCTGAAATGTTTTTATAATGAACAAAATCATTATTTTTTTGTTGTGTATTTACGTAGTAACATTAGCCGGAGAGAGTAGTAATCGAAAGTCGGATACTTCTCCAAATTTTGATAGCGAACGTTTTTAGAACATATTCTTTGTTTGCAATTTCAAAAGTTTGCCGACTAAACTATATTTTTAATTATTTATAAATATGGTAATATGTTGTATTTTTTTTAAATTAGTCAGATTAGAGCATTCCTGTATACAAATGAAAAATCTCCATAAAATTTTTTTGAAAATTGCAGAACTCAAACTTTGTCAAATTCTAATCAAATAGCTTGAAATTTTGCAAATATTTAGAACGTCAAAGTGTGAGTATGTGGCAGTGAATATGTGTGATTTTTTCATTTTGCTGAAAAATATTGAAAACTGAATTTTTATTAGGCTTCAAATTTTGAATGATTTCCATTGTTGTTAAAGCATATATTCTAAAGGGAAAGCCAATTCAAAATCTAAAATCACCTAGATAATATTTTAAAGCAAATTATATTTATTAGTATTTAAACAAAATAGTTATTGCAAGAGGTTTAACTTCATCGAATGTTGATGGGTTTTCTCCAAGTTTTGTATCTATGTGAATTACCTTTGTGTAAGGTATGTTTTAAAAAATATTGATTTGAAAATTAAATACTGTAAATTTCCTAATAAGGGCTGGTTTCCATTTGCGGCCGGTCGCCAATAGTGACCGAGGTTTTAGTAACGCATTTTTGAATAGTGGCCGGTGTCAAATGATGGCCAGGGTCCTATGCCACAATCAAATGACATATTGACATATTGACATTCACAGGTATTTGTCAACAATTTACACAAAATATCACGCCACAAAGATGGCAGTGACATATGACAGTGACAGGTGAATTTCGACATTTGACGGAGAATTTGACATTTTACAAGTAATTGTCATTGACTTTTTTTTCGTCTGTGCGACATCGACTTATATTTGTCAAAAATGTCATAAATATTTGACAGAGGGATTTACGTCTGTCCGTTTTGGAAAAGTAAATTTTTTGTATAAAAATTGTTGACTTATGGCTAAGTTTGATGTCAGCGACTCTAGTAGCAGCGACAGTGAAGATATTGACGTAGTGCTTCGTCTACTAAAAAAAGAGTACAAAGTAAGAATGAATTTAATCCCATCCACTGATTTTGGTTTCAAAGAAAAATTTAGAATAAACCGAATATATTTACTATATTTGACATAAAAATGTCAGAAAATTTTGACAAGTGTCAAAAATCCTTGAATATGACAATTTTTTCGTGGAGCGTTATTTTAGCATTCCTGTCAATGTCAACTGTCGATATGTCAATATGTCACTGTCAAAATGTCAGTGATTGTGGCACAGGACTCTGGGCCCTTATTTGGGCACATGTTGTTTTCACCACAAGGCGAATCAGGTGGGAAATTTGAAATTTTAATTCACTTTGACTGCGAGTGATTCAGTAGAAATAAATTATAAATAATTAAAGTTTATGAACCTATAAAAACTAAATTGACTGAAAGGTCTATGAAGCATGCGTATAGTTTTTCTTTTTTAGATAATTGCATCTGTATTAGCGCACTTTGGACGAAAATGTGGTCCAGGCATGATTTGGGTTTTTGAAATCCCGNTTGAAATTTTAATTCACTTTGACTGCGAGTGATTCAGTAGAAATAAATTATAAATAATTAAAGTTTATGAACCTATAAAAACTAAATTGACTGAAAGGTCTATGAAGCATGCGTATAGTTTTTCTTTTTTAGATAATTGCATCTGTATTAGCGCACTTTGGACGAAAATGTGGTCCAGGCATGATTTGGGTTTTTGAAATCCCGTTTGGAAGGCTGAGATTTTCTTGCTAACTTTTATTCAAATGGTTAACTGGTTGTTTAACACCGTAGTGAATATTTTCAGAATTGTATTCAGGAGGGATACTGGGCGGTAGTTTGAAGCGATGCTGGGATCTCCTACCTTCATTATAGGTGATATAATTGCAGTTGTCCAATTCCNGATAATTGCATCTGTATTAGCGCACTTTGGACGAAAATGTGGTCCAGGCATGATTTGGGTTTTTGAAATCCCGCTTGGAAGGCTGAGATTTTCTTGTTAACTTTTATTCAAATGGTCAACTGGTTGTTTAACACCGTAGTGAATATTTTCAGAATTTCAAGAGGGATATTGGGCGGTAGTTTGAAGCGATGCTGGGATCTCCTACCTTCATTATAGGTGATATAATTGCAGTTGTCCAATTCCNTGGGCGGTAGTTTGAAGCGATGCTGGGATCTCCTACCTTCATTATAGGTGATATAATTGCAGTTGTCCAATTCCGGGGAACGGTGCCAGTGTCGTAAAGTAATTGAAAGAAGTTACATAAAAAAATGATCATAGTGGATGTCTTGAGTTTTCAAAATTTGTTAGGGATTGTGTCTTCTCCAGTTGCTTTGTTGTTTTTTAGATTCTTAAGGGTTAACACTTCTAGCGGATTGAATTCGCGGTCGAGTATTTCGTCTTTTTTATCGGTGATATTGAATATAATTGGTGGGTTCCCATGAAACACAAAATAATGATTTTCATCACAATAACACTTATTTTGAGTCATTTTACCAACCATCGACTTGTTTATTCTAAAATTGTGTAATAAGATGATCGACTAGGAACTGGAAACAATTCGTACAACTATGAACATTAATCCTACTCTGATGTTTGGTTTTGTGCAAAACGTCAGTCGGGAGACCAAAAAATGACACTAATCTAACGTAACTTAGCAAATGTTATTATAAAGTATTATATCTGACGGCATATTTGAATAATTAAAAAAATCTCTCTTCCATACTAACTTCATGTAACCGTCATCTGCGTCACAAAAAAGAATCAACTAGGTTCTTTGTTGTATAAGTTACTTTCAGAAAAGAAAATTATCAAAATGTTACAATTTGCTGTAGTGGATTTTTATTGTGAGAAATCAATTGAAGCAGTGCCTCTTATTTGGGTGAAAGCAAAAAAGTGTGCCTGGCCAGCTGCTGTTGGAAGGAAATAGAGCTCTACCCAAAAAAAGTTACTGGAGAATCACTTTCAACACCTGATAATGACTGGAGTTGGTACCCAGCAAAGATCCTTAGAGTCTGTGGTAAGTAACCTTATTTTACATAGAACTAAAATATTAATTATTTACACTTATTTTTGTTTTTCACAGAATTGGTTGATTTATTTTTAACATCATCTGTATCAAAGGTCACATGAATTTAATAAAGGCAATTATAATATTTGATAGTGGGCAAAATAATCTAGCCAACATTCAAGCTATTTTTCTATCTTCTGATATCTGTTTAATAATTGTTTGAAATTTTAGACTCAATTGACAATGCAAGACATAAGGCTTCAAAGTTAGAAAAGGATCCTCTTTACAATTTAAAAACAAGTAAAGGAGGCGAAGACGAGAAACGAAATCAAAAGTGCAAGAAGCATTTTCGAGAATCGTTTGAACACAAGCGAAAATTACTTCATCATTCTTCCTCCGATGACACTGAGGAAAACAGAGACGACAATTTACCAAGCGAACCTAACTTTGGCTTGTGTTCGAACCTTGAAATTAATCAATTGGATCATAATTCTGTAGCAATCGCTGGATTAGAAGAAAATGGTAGTCCTCTTGAACTTCTAATTAGTTCGGACGGAACAATTAATGGACAAATTTTTACTACACACGCGGAAGGTAAATAATGGCTAATTATGAATTATTTTGATTATTATTTTAATATTTAATTATTTTAAAATTTGTATAGTTATATTTAGCGAACGATACATCACTCGTTTCAAATTCCGAAAGCATAACAAATGAAGTCAATGAAATGCGAGTTGTACAAAAAAAAATTTTAGAGTATATAGAGTATTTGCGCGAAGACGTAAAAATTTTGCTGAAAGCTTCAAAGATACGTACAACGACACTAAGGAATAAATTTACAAAGCATCCTGTTTCGGATACTACTGATCTTGCGGCATTAGATACATTTATGCAAGAGCAGTCGATCNTGAAAGCTTCAAAGATACGTACAACGACACTAAGGAATAAATTTACAAAGCATCCTGTTTCGGATACTACTGATCTTGCGGCATTAGATACATTTATGCAAGAGCAGTCGATCTATAAAGAGCTGGTATGCCTGTTAATTACAATTGAATTATTCACAAATCACATTGAAGCAAATTCACATTGAAAACAAAAATTGATTTTTTTTATATTTGTTGTAACAGGTGGATTATTTGTCATGTGTTGGTGGAGATTCAGTACGTGAGACAGTATTTGCTATTCTTTCAAGGTTATTTAAGGCTCCTTAGGTGACGAAATATTAACTAATAGACATGAGAGAAGAAAGAAGATATTCTGAAATAATTTTAGTGTATCCACAAAGTGTAGAGATAATTGCTTTTTGATAATTAGGAATAGAATTGTTACAGTGTTAGAAATTTATACATATAAGGGACCAGTTGGATTAAGATGTAAAATGTTAGAAACAAAAGGAAATCTTAAGGATTATCCTTGTGACAGCACTAAATTTGGTATTTTTCGATTAGAAAAATCGTCATTA
>NIPM01000603.1:0-77106 GCA_002738285.1 Holacanthella duospinosa
TGATAACTGCTCCAAATTATATCTAAATGCTAATACTCTATGTTCTCTTTGTTCCTGTGTGAGAAAATGAGGAGTCCATTTGCTCAATAATTTCTTCATTTGTAAATCTTCTGTTAAATACCGATAAACAGTAGCTTTGCTACACTTTACTAACACGGAAAGTTCGAGGCACGACCAGGCTCTACTTTGAGCAAGATATTCTTTAATTTTCTCAATTGTATTTTCTTTTATTAAATGATTACTTGTATCGCCTCTTCTAGTGTCTTCAACGCAATTTTAGTCCTTATTAAACTTAGAAACCATATTTTTCACTGTATTATATTTATATGCCTTTTCTCCTATCGTTTTAACCAATTATTTGTGTATTATTCCAGAACTGTGGCCTAGAATTACTCCAAATTTGATAAATACGCGTTGTTCTTTATCAGTTATTGAATTTTTTAATTTTTGTAAGTTATCCATTATACTAATTTAAACAAATATGCTTTAAAAATAAAGCTTAATTTATAGAAAATATTATATATAAATCTTGGCACTAGATATTAATTTGCATATTTATTATTAATTAAAATTCGCTTACCTTTTTGCGTAAAACGGCGTAATATTTTCCTGTTTAAATCCATTAGAAGGGATTAAAATAGTGTAAATACTTAATATAATATAATATTTAATAGAAAATAGCTTATATAGCATAATTCCACTGGTTAGAGTTTGTTTAAACTGGAGATTATGGTACATCATAAAACGACGTCCCAAAGATTACAGTAATTTTTGAACTCTACATTTTACTTTAAAAACTATAGAAAAAAAAGTCTGATAAATATTAAGTGTAATTGAAACCAATTTTTCCATCTATAAGCCCGAGTTTGTCTTTTGGCTCATCTAAATGGAAGGAAATTTTTGAAGAACATGATTTTTTGGTTGAAATAGTTGAAAATAAAATATTTAAAAATCATTTGGTTGAAATATAGGCTGTACATAAAGTTTTCGAAATCAAACATAGTTTTTGTATTTTATTTGTTTATTTTTGTTTATATAAACATAGGATATTATATTTGTTTGTTTATTTATCTTGTATATGTTTGGATGATCCACACCGTCATTATTCTATAAAAAGGTGGAGTATTTTTAACATTTTAAAAGAAATCATTTATGAAAAAAGAAAATAAATAATTTTTTAGAACCCTAGTTTACAATCACTTTAAGAACAAAAAAACAGCTATAGAAATAAACGAAGAAGTCACAAGGATATATAGCAATGAACACCCTGGCTTATCATTTATCTTTTATTGACTTAGGAGGTTTAGGCTTGGATATAATTCATTTAAAGATGAGACACGTTCCGGGAGGCCTCAGAATACAGAAAAAGGAAGATATGACGAAAAAATCCTAGATCTAATTGATAAAGATCCTAGTGTATTATATAGAACAATAGCAAAGACTATTAAGTCTTCAAAGACTAAAGCTAGAGTTCATATGAATACTAAATTGGGGCTTAAAAAGCTATCTTGTAAGTGGGTACCATTCTCTCTTAACTCACAACAAAAACAGGATAGGATTGACTTCTGCAATAAGTTTTTAGAAAGGTATGGAAACATAGACAGAAAGTTGACTTATGAGCTCGTTACTGGTGATGAGACGTGGCTAAGATACTATGACCCCCGTATTGGACCGCAATCAAAATTTTGGGCTGGAAAGAATTTAGATCCACAGAAAATTACTAAAAAATCTATGGCTGACAAAAAACTTATGATCTGTGTATTTTTTTTCTAGAAAAGGCGTGAAGCTGGTTACCAAACTTGAAAGGAAAGAAAAAGCTGATGCAAAATGGTTTAAAGAATCATGTATTGCTTTTTTAATTGAAAGATGGTGGGAATCAGATGTGAAACACCATGATTCAAATTTAGTAATACATTGCGACAATGCTGGCCACATACATCAGACTTGGTATCTTATTATATAAATGAAAAAGAAAAGGTTAGTGGACTGAATCATCCTCCATACTCACCAGACTTGTCACCATGCGATTTTTGGCTATTTCCAACTATTAAAAATAGAATGAAAGGCAATGTTTATTCATCTGACTCTGAGCTTTTGGATGAGCTTCAGAAAAACGTCGATTTATTGGATATGAAGGACTTTAAGAAGTACTTTTTAGAATGGATTAAAAGATGTCAAGTTGTTTTGTCTAAAAACGGTGATTATTATTAAATTTTGATTTTAAAAACTATAAATTGTGAAAATTTTATGCATGGCCTATATATAAAAAAAACAAAATTACATATATATTGAAAAATAAACTTAAATTTTTATTAAATTAATGACTTGTATAAAAAATTCTTTTAAAAACTCACATCTCTTATTAGTAAGAACTCCTTTACGTGTTTTAATTTCCAACTTCATTTCATTGTGAAATAATTCCACAGCTTGGGCATTAACTCCTTCACTATTCATATTTGTGACAAACACTATTGTGCTCAAAATTATAAGAGTTCAAGTTAGAATAAGATTTATGTTCATATATAACACATCATTTTAATCTTAACTTTTTTTAAATTTCTACGGGGGGAATTTTGCATGTGATCCAAAGTTTTCAACCATAATTCTTCAAGAATTTACTCATTTTATCAACCAAATACATTATAATTTCTTCAAAAATGTTCTTCCAAATTTTTAAATGATAAACCGTAAACTGATGACCCTTACTTTATCAAACATAAGAAATAAAACTACAAAGCTATTCTTAGGAAATTTACCAGAAACTACTACTTACGAACAACTTAGAATACTTTTTAGAAGAGAGCTCCAGAATGGAAATATTGAGAAGATTTATTGTCCTCCTGATCCTACCTATTCCAAAAATATCGGATATGCTTTTCTACATGTTAAAGATGAAGCTGTTGATGACGTTTCAACGAATTATGATGGTTTGGCATTTAAAGATAAGATGTTGAGAATTGAATTGGCTAATGATGCACTCAAATAAATTTATTTGAATAATCTCTATTATTTGACATTCATAAATTTTTTAAACTCTTAAGAATGATAATATTGATATAATTAATATATATAAAATGGGAAATTAATCTTTAATGCAATCATGCTTTTTTCTTTCGGCTTCTATTTCTTCTAAATCCAATTTTAATTTTTCCATCTCTTCTGCAATTAAAGATTCCCACTGCTTGGTTTTAATCCCAACAGTTTTCTTAATATCATTAATCTCCTCCTGAAAAGTGATCAGATCAGATTCCATAATCTTATACTTCTTAAATTCTTTTTTGTTCTGAATATTTTCCACGATTTTGGCTCTAATATCTTTAAGATCCATAGCATTATCGATAAGTCTCTTACATTCGATTCGTAACAAATTGTATAGTTGGCTATCTTGTTGAGTACCAATTAATTCAATCAACGAAATGTCTGCATTATCTATATATCTTTGATTTAGTTTGGTAACCCTGGTGAAAAACTTGTCAACATGTTGATATTGTTTAGCCAATTCTGCAAATTTCGGTAAAGTATATTCATGTTCCTATTAAAAAATAATCGGAATGGAGGATTTACTCTCGTCATCATTGCTAACAATTGCTCATTTTTCTTTCCCTCTTTCGCTAATTGAATGGCCTATAAGTTTATTATCGGAAAGATGATACTATATTAGCGCATTGGGATAGCATTCTTGCTTTCATGTGTGTGGTTTCTAATCTTCCATATTTGAGTAAAGAAGTTAGCATGTTTCTAAAGACATCCATTCTATGTGTTGCTTTCATATTCAACTTCTTTAAAGGCTTTACATATCGCAAGTTCACCATTTGATCGAAACTTAAGATTTGATTTTCGGAGTTAGCCTAAAAAAGATTTAAAATGGCTATTTCTACTTTGTAAATGACAAAAATAATATAATCCACTTTGAAAAAATACAATTACATATTTTCTATTTATGTGATTTTTGGCAATATTTATTCTATCAATAGTTAAATCTTGGAATATTCAGGTTTGAAAGAAATGCGAATTTATTGCCTTTAAAAAGATATGTATGAATGAATATAAACTTTAAAGACGAGATATAAATTACTTTTATCTTTCAAATTAAGGCCAAATTTGACATTTAAAAATTCATAAGCCAGGAATACGCTTGATTAGTGTTAGATTAAAATTTCCAAAACTTAATTCGAATGAGTAAAGTAGACTGGAGCGAAGAAGAAAGTAAGAAAGTAGAACCCTTACAAAACGAAAACGACAGCAAAGAAACTGGTACCAATTTTAATATTTATATTATTTAGTTGTTATTCTAGAATTTAACGAGCGACAATTTTTTAAGAAAGTTTCGGATTTAGTTTCAAAGCATATCGAGAAAAAGGATAACTTACATAGAGTAAGCGACAAGATTTACTTCTTATTTTTCTGTGACAGAGAAGAGAAATGTATCTATTTTTATTCGTTTATATTCAATAGATAAGGGGTTAATGAATGATGAGGATGTCAAGAAGGTTGCTAAAATGTCTCTACATACTAACAAAAGGTTAACTTCTAAGGAATTCCAAGATAGTGATGGTTCGAAAAAGGGTTCAGACTCTAAGGGCTTCAAGAAGAAGAGAAACCATAGAAATAAGAAGAAAGACAATTTTGGTGAATCGATTGATGAATTGGCTGATAATTTGGCTAAGACTGATATAGAACCTAGACCTAAAACTGATGCTTCTGTTGCTAAGAGAATGATTGCCAATTCTTTGGGGATTAGTAAAGATGGTAATGAGTCAGAAGAAAAGAAATCTAAAGCTTAGAATAGTTATAATCTTTTATAAATGTTTCTTTTAAATTTCAAGAAACCTATTTTAATCTTTATATTTTTTCGTATTTATTTTATAAAAGATAACGTTTTACAGGGCTATGCCTTAATTTAGCTCCGGTATCAATTAATATATCATTATGAAACAATATAATCTCGGAATCTATCAATATAGGGTCAATGTGCCTAATTGTGATAGCCGATTTTATTCGTATCAATAACTTAATTATTAAAGCAGAAAGAAATTGTCTGCTATCGTTAGAAATATTTATTATGTTTACAATATTTATTTTTAAAGTTTTATGGCTAAACAGATTTGAAGCAGACATGTAATGATTACAATTACTCGATCTGTCTATTAGAAAAATTATTTATAAATAGAATCTTAAATTATCTGTTAATGGATTATAAAAATCTAGATTGTAAAAAAATAAATAGATAATCAGTTATAGTATGTGAAATTCTGCATGAATTTTCATGCAGAAGTGCGTAATTGTGAATATCTGCATTTCCTAATTGTGAAACATATTTATTTGATTTAAAATTTATATTCAGTTAATATGGCACTTTATTTTCCTTCAGAGTAGTCCCTTTTTGATTCTTTGCTTAGCTCAACCAAATTTTTAATGAATCTAGATCATTCTCATTCTTAATCAACCAATTATTTAATAAGTAAAATAGGGACTACTCTGAAGGAAAATAAAGTGCCTTATGACAGTTCTTTAAGTTTTCCTGTAAACAGAAATAAGATACCAAAAAGTAGATTTGATCCAGAAAAACTACTTCGATATGAGTAATTGTTCCCCCAACATTTTGGCTCAAAAAATAATTTGGAAAATTGTAATTCTCATAATGATTCTATTACTAAATTTGAGAATATTTTGTTGAAAACAATAGCACCATTTGTAGCAAGAAAGAAAAAAAGAATCTGAAATCATTACTAATGAACAATTTTTGAATCAAATCCGAAACCTCTTAAAAAGTCCACTAAAATAGCTAAAAAAGGACAGGAAAACATGATAATAAATTTTATATTTTGCTCTATTGCTTTAATATTCCTTTTTAATAATAAAATTATAAATATCACAGTTAGGCACATTCACCCTAGCTCCAGTATCAATTAATATAAAATGTAAATTTTTTAATATAATATATGCGGAAATGAAATGACCGAATTTTAAATCGAGCATTAAATATTAAAAAATAACAATTTTTAATCCAAAAATATAAAATTATGGAGTTCCAAGTATAAATATTGATTTTTATGCATTCTATAATTATTAATAGAGTTTTAACTATGATGCAAATTTGTTGCTATGATTTTTGGTGAGAAAATTTAGAACTAAAAGTAAGAAAATATACAAATTTGACTCAATAAAACAGACAATAAACACTCAAAATGAACAAAAAGATATAGAAATAAACCTTTAGGTGTGAAAATTATTTTACAATTCACATTACTTGTTTTTATATTTTTAGAATAGCTTTATGTGAGAAACCTATCGATTACTACTTTGTATAAAAGTTGTATTTTGACCACTTAAAAGAAGCCGTTATATTGCGATAAATGAAAGAGTAGGGAAAAAAATACAACAAAATAATTAAATAATATAAATATATTATTTTCAATTTATTTTACATACATTTCATAATGTCTGATTTTGATTTTGGCCATTTCATTTCCGCATATAATATGTGGTCAAAAAAATTGCAACTTTTTTAAATCGAGCATTATGAAATGTATGTAAAATAAATTGAAAATAATATATTTATATTATTTAATTATTTTGTTGTATTTTTTTCCCTACTCTTTCATTTATCGCAATATAACGGCTTCTTTTAAGTGGTCAAAATACAACTTTTATACAAAGTAGTNCTTATCGCAATATAATGGCTTCTTTTAAGTGGTCAAAATATAACTTTTATACAAAGTAGTAATCGATAGGTTTCTCACATAAAGCTATTCTAAAAATATAAAAACAAGTAATGTGAATTGTAAAATAATTTTCACACCTAAAGGTTTATTTCTATATCTTTTTGTTCATTTTGAGTGTTTATTGTCTGTTTTATTGAGTCAAATTTGTATATTTTCTTACTTTTAGTTCTAAATTTTCTCACCAAAAATCATAGCAACAAATTTGCATCATAGTTAAAACTCTATTAATAATTATAGAATGCATAAAAATCAATATTTATACTTGGAACTCCATAATTTTATATTTTTGGATTAAAAATTGTTATTTTTTAATATTTAATGCTCGATTTAAAATTCGGTCATTTCATTTCCGCATATATTATACACTGCCCGTCGAAAAGTGATTCAGTGTTTGGAAAATTCGAACTTAAATGGTGATTCATGAATGAGTAAGACTTCGAGCAAGCCAATACTCATATGGTAGATAGATACAGCCTTTGTTTATAACATATCCAAATATTATAGATATATTTAAATATTGATAAGATATGATTACTCAAAGTTGAAAATAGGTGATTCAGTGTTTTGAACTTTTTAAAAAATGAAAAATCAATAGATTGTGTGCCCGCCCTTGGTTTTCCTGATCTGTTCGAGACTTCTAGGCATTGACCTAACAAGCTTAAGACTTACTTCAGCTGAAATATTGTTCCATATATCTTGAATTCTCACTCAAAGTTCATCTTTGTCTTTACATGGTGTTCGAATTTTTAGCTCTTTTTTCACATGATCCCATAGATTCTCAATTGAGTTAAGGTCAGGAGATTGTGCAGGTCATCTCATTACCTTTATTTTGTTTCTTTTGAACCATTTTTTATACTTGAAGCGGTATGAGAGGACGCATTGTCATTTTTAAAGTCAATTTTAGATTTGAACAAGCCATACAAGTCAATTTTATACATCAGCTCGTCATCCAGAATACTCACATATATCTCAGTATTAACACTGCCATCAATTCTACAAAGATACCCAACACCTGATGAAAGCATACATCCCCAAACCATAATTGATCCACCACCGAATTTTTTTTGAGTAATATTGTGATCTCTGAGTGGTTCCACGATTTTTCTGAAAGTTCTATTACATCCATCAGATCCCTCTAGTTTTACTTTAGTCTCATCTGACCATATAACCATATCCCAGCCCTTATTTTCCAAATTTCTGTGTGTTTTTTCAAATTCTGATCTTGCTCGACGGTGAGATTTTTTTAATTGTGGGCATTTCTTTTTGTATCTAGATACGATGTTGCTACGTTTTAATGTGCGCAGTATAGTACTCGAAGAGGCGGATATTCCTGCATAGGTCTTGAGTTCTAGCTGTATTTCTGTAGAGGTGGAGCATTTACCACTGTTGCTAATCTTCTAATATATTTTTCATCATACTTATCTAAGACCTAAGGACGACCTATTATATGCTCTGGAGTATTTTTTTCAACTCTACTTATTACTCTGGACACTGTTGCTTGTGAAACTCCAACAATTTCATCTATTTTTCTTGAATATTTTCCATTTAAAGCAAGTTCGTTAATTCTTGTTTCAAGTTTCTTCAATCTTCTTCTTGTCATACCAAATAAGCCTTAATACCTTCTGCTAAGGATTTGAAATAAAAATGAACAATTTTGCGATATTTTAGAATGTTCTAGAATGAAAATTTTGTAAATTTAAAAAATCCGACAAAACACTGAATCACCTACTTTCAACTTTGAGTAATCATATATCTATCAGTATTTAAAAGATATCTATAATATTTGGATATGTTATAGACAAAGGCAGTATCTATCTACCATATAAGTATTGGCTTGCTTGAAGTCTTACTCATTCATGAATTACCATTTAAGTTCGAATTTCCCAAACACTGAATCACTTTTGACGGGCAGTGTATAATCCAACTTTTCAAAATACAACTCATATGCATAATTTTTAATATGAGATGACGATTTAAAAAGACAGTATTATTTAATATTGGTTTATTTTTTAAAAAATAATGTCATTAAAATAAATTACCCTAAAAATATTAATATTTTGTTTATTGGATCTTAATTCCAATTTTCGTAAAATTGGTTTGAAAGATAAATTTGTAAGCTGAGATAATTATTTAAAAATAAATATACATCTTTTAATAAATATGTTTTCAAACTCGAAATAATATTGCAAATATTAATTTAAATAAAAAATGAAAATTTATTGATAAAATTAGAATTGCTCTCCGTTGCATGCCAAAGTTACATACTTTCTCATATTTGAAAAATAATTTTCAAAAATAATTGTTTCATCGTAATTGATTTCATTTATGATCATATTTACACAATCATGAATGTCATTATTGCTGCTAGGAAAAGACCTTATTGAAGAATATCTACTCTTTATAAGAGAAAATATCTCCTCAATAGGATTTAATAATGGTGAGTATAGTGGTAAATATTTCAAACCAATATTTTTGCTTTGACACCACTCTTTTACGTAGGTTGAATAGTGAAATCGCACATTATCGAGAATTATGATATTTTTGCTTGTCAAGTCATTAATTTCGAAGGAATTTTTCAAAAAATCTAATAATTTCACCTTATTGTATGCATCATCAATTGTTTTATGAGAAATTATACCATTTGTAGTAAAAAGACCAATCAAACTTACATTGAGCCCCCTATTGTTTGACACCGCTCTAATAGCATCCGAGTTGGCTGGTGACTATCCTTAGAAGGTACCTGTATGTAAATTGTAACTACTTTCATCTAAGTAAATAATTCGATGATTTGGCACTTTCATTAATTCTATAGCATATTGTCTTCTCAAATTTATCAATTCTGGTGTACTACTTTGGCCGCCCCTTTTTTAAGTCTCTTTCTAGTTATACCTAGCGCATCCAATACAGATAAATTATCGATGTTATTTATCGATAAATTACAGATATCTGTAATACAGATTATCGATAAAAAAAATCTTATACAGATAAATTACAGTTACAAATGTTACGTAAAAGCGTGCTTAAATGAGACTGATTGAAGGATCTTTTGACTAATGACGCGGAAATTATAATTCAAACGAGCTTCAATTTTCAGGGCTGAATTTCCTCGTAATTTCATTAAACAATTAATTGAAGTCGAAATGAGTTTAGAATTTGTTGAATATACTAGTAAGCGAAGTAAATTTCTAGTTTGGGAATACTTTCTAAGACAAAAGAATGGAAATTCGGCGAAATGTAAGCGTTGTGAAAAGAGCTTGAAAACAACAGGAGGATCACCTTCTGGACTGAAATCACATTTGTAATCTCAGCATGGAATTAAATTAGCTGAACCTTCAGCTAGCACAGATAGTAAAGCTGCACCAGCACCCAAAAGTAAAAAAAAGTGAGGAATATTTTCACAAAGATAAGATAACATTAAGAATTGCAATATCAAGAATGGTGGCAGTAGATGGATTACCTTTTTCTGTATTCATCACTTCTAATACTATACGAGAAGCATTAAAATTTCAGTATAAAGAACAACTTCCCAAATCTGCTTCAACAATAAAAAATATGGTCATGGAAGTTACTGTACAAGCTGAGTTAGAACAAAAAGAAATTATCTGCCGTTTGAAATCAAATGGATCTAAATTTTCGCTTATAATTGATGAATGGACTTCAACACGTAACAGGAGATATGCTAATTTAAGTCTCACAAATGAAACAAGAACTTGGAAACTTGGATTAATCAGAATTAAAGGAAGTTTTACTTCAGAAGCATCATTTGAACTCATCAAAGCAAATTTGGAAAAATGGGAATTATCTGTAGAAAGTGATATTGTTGCAATTGTTTCAGACGGTACAAGCGTTATGACTAAATTAGGAAAACCTGCCCCATCAGATCAACAATTATTTTTAGCTCATGGCTTGCAATTAGCTATTTGCGATGTGTTTTATAAGGAGAAATTAGATAATCAAATTCCCGATTCAGAAATAGACGATGAGATTGAAATTGAAGAGAATGATAGCAATGACGGAAATGATAGCTTTAAAATCCTATCTGAAATTGGTGCTTCGTATATCAATCAAAGATTTAATGAACTAATTAACAAAGTAAGAAAAATTGTGAAGATGTTTCGAAAATCTCCAAAGAAATCAGATATTCTTTACAGTCATGTTGAAGTTGATTTGAAAAAGAGAGTGATGCTAATATTGGATACAAAAACAAGATGGTCAAGCATGTTTGCAATGATACAAATGTTCGTACTTTTACAAAACAATGTTAGAAAGGCACTCATTGATTTAATCACCGAATTTTGCTTTAATGATAACGAATTGCAAATACTCACTCAAATCATCAATGTCCTAGAACTTGTGAAGGTAGCTCTAGAAGCGATTTGTAGAAGAGATGTCAATCTTCTTACTTCCGATGCTGCAATAAGTTTTTTATTCAAGAAGCTAGATGAGCTGAACACTCCAATCAGTCAAGATTCGTTGAAACGTTTAAAGGAAAGGATTAAAGAAAGAAGAACAAAGTTTGTTTCGTTGCTACAGTATTTGCATACGGGTTCTTTCGATATGTTCAAAGATTATGATACGTTCAAGCCACCACCAAAAGTCCAATTAATTCAATTGATGAAGAACCTCTACATGCGTTTGTACTCTAACGATCAAATTATTTCAGTAACTGATGACGAGAGGCTAACAGAAAGCGTGTTACCAATTACACCACCGATTAGTATTTCTGAACAACTTCAACTGGAATTAAATACAAATATATTATCAAAAGTCAAAGAACCAAACACCAAAGATTTGGACCAAACGTTAAAGATTGAAATGACTTTGTTTAAAGCGGAAGGGAATAAGGAAACAGTATTGAATCTGTTGTATAAATGCCTTTTAACGGTTCCTCCAACTAGCGTTGAAGTTGAAAGTGCATTTTCATCAGCAGGATACATATGTAATAGGTTTCGTTCTTCGTTAAACGATGATACATTGAATCTTTTATGCTTTCTAAGATTCTATTTTAAAAATATGCAACAGCAAATTGATCTGTAAAATATCTATAATTTATCTGTAATTTTTAAATAAAAAACTGTAATACAGATTATCGATAATTTTCAAAACCTATCTGTATTGGATGCCCTAGTTGTACCTAAATTTTGAAATGTACGGTAAACGGTGGATTGTGCTACTCTCGGCAATCTAATATCTACCATTTTTTCAATCATTCCCTTTTGAGTTAATACGCAATCATCCCCTTTTGAGTTAATACGCAATCATCATGTATAATCATAGAAAGTGAGATGGCCATTCTAGACTCCTCTATAGCTGGTTTTCTGCCTAATTTCTTACATATATCATTAATACTTTCATTATTTTCTTCTGCATCTTCTATTTTTCTCGAATTTCTTCTAAAGGCACTTATTGATAACTGTGTTACTCTTGCAATAGCATCAAATTGATGGTTTTCTGATGTCATACTTTTAATTATCTTTAAAATATCTGTAGTTATTCTAACCCTCTTTTTTCTTGCATTATTTTCCATTATTTGGCCTAATTCATCACCATTAATTGTATTTGTCTCATGATAAATTTGGCCAGCAACATAATTTTGATTACTGTTAAGTGTGTAATTTTGACTGATTTCTGAAAAAACAACATTTTGCTTTTCCATTTTTTAAAGTCCTTAAATAATTATTTTTTGCATGAATTTTTATATTAGGATAAGCAAGCTAAATTAAAAATTCCGAAGCTATATTAAAAAATTTACATTTTATATTAATTGATACTGAAACTATATTGGTAGATCCCGGGATTATATTGTTTCATAATGATATTATATTAATTGATACCGGAGCTAAATTAAGGCATAGCCCTGTATATACAGTCGCGACCACATGTTTTTGGCCAAGATGACTTTTGGAATAATTTTTGAAATAATTGTATTAAAAATTGGGTTTTAATTTACAAAAACAAGATCAAAAATATATTTTTTAATAAATAGTCTAATTTTATTTAATCTTATTAGATTTTATTATATCTTCATTTGGGCAAATACTATGTTTCATAAGTTTTGGGCTATTTAGTAAATTATTAATAAAATCAATAAAAAATTTATAAGGAATGAATGATTAGTATTTTTTTGCATACACTTTAGACTTAATTACTTCTGGGCAGCGTCTGGGCATTGACTCCACCAACTTTTCTAGTGTTTCTTGTCCAATATTTGCCCATTTATAAGCGAGATCATCAAAGAGACTTTTCTCTGAAGAGTGTTTTTTGGCTCCAACCTTTTTTCCTAAGACATTCCAAAGATTTTCTATCGTATTTAAATCCTGTGACTGACTTGGCCATTCTAATATATGGAAGTTATTTTTTGCCCAATCAGTCACCAATTTGGATGTATGCTTAGGAACATTGTCCTGTTAATAAATCCACCCAATAGGCATGTTTTTTTCAGCGTATGGGAGCATGTATTCATTTATTATATCGAATATATAGTCTTGTCCATTATACCTTTTATTTGGATGAGTGGACTTACACCCCCAAAATGGAAAGTACCCCAAATTTTTACTGAACCGCCTCCGTGCTTAACAGTGGGTTTATGATATCGATGATTAAACCTCTCGCCCTTGGGTCTTCATATATAACAGATTCCATCGCTTCCAAACAAATTGAACTTAGACTCATCACTTAGAGCACCTTTTTCCAATCATTTACATCCCAAAATTGATGCTTTTTAACAAAGTTTAATCTGGCCACCCTATCTTATAACTGATGAAAGGTTTCTTTGCTCGAATTCTGGCATTAAGGCCCACATCTGCAAGACGACGTTTAATAGTCGAAACTTAGATTTAGGCCATATTCATCAGAAATTTCATTGGATATATCTATTGAGGTTTTCTTAGGATCAGCAACAGATTTTCATTTTATCATAAAATCCTGTCTATTGGTTGTTTTTTGGTGCGCCTAATCTAGGAGCGTTAATAACACATTTATCTTGTCTAAACTTCCTTACTGTGTTTCATACTGTTGATTTGGGTAGATGAAGATCTTTTAAAATATCGATATTAGAAACTCATTTTTCTGACTTTTCACTTATTCGTTCACGAATATCAATGCAAGTGTTAGGTTTGTGTTTCATTTTGAAATTCAGTTCTAATTTAATGTGACTGATTTTACTCAACTAACATTGTTTTTAGTTAAACTATTTAAGTAATTTGATTTTCCTAAATAGCACAAAACTTATGAAACATAGTATTTACCCAAATGAAGATATAATAAAAACTAATAAGATTAAACAAAATTTGACTATTTATTAAAAAATATATTTTTGATCTTATTTTTGTAAATTAAAACCCAATTTTTAATACAATTATTTCAAAAGTTATTCCAAAAAGTCATCTTGGCCCAAAACATGTGTTCGCCACTGTAGCTATTAAAGTTTAGTCAAAGAAAATTGCAGCTACACGTATGCAAAATAAATTTTTGATTTAATCAATAAGCAGCGCTCTTATTCTTACCTTTAGTAAGAGCATACAATAATTTAGAAGCGTATTCAAACAAAGCCTCCTTAGCCATAAATAAAATCGCAGCAGTTAACATGCTTTGTAACAACTTTGATTGAATCCCCTTGTACAATCCATGCAAGCCTTCTTTTTGATAGATCTTGATCAAAGCATCAATAGCGCCATTATATCTCAAGTTCTCATTAGAAGATTGCTTCAATTGCATTCTGGACTTGATGACGATGTAAGGATAAGTGATGCTGGTCGCAACTAACTTGCTAAACGCACCTAACAAAAAGAAGTCGAAATTCTTTAAGATTTTTCTCTTTTCCATAAACTGTTTCATTTGCTCAAATACGGTATATTGAATAATAGGATTGATCACTAAGATCAAAGCTGGTATAACTCCTTGCCAAAGCGCTTTAACTCCATCTTCTCGGATGATCGATTTTACTGCTTTGAAGGTGCTCATACTCTTTCTTGACTCCCCACTCGCTTCATAGCGTTTTTCATCGATACTGTTCTTACCGGTTGCTATTCTGGTATTAACGACCCAGATAGGATTAGTTGCAAGAACAGTTGCAGAACCTAAAAATATTTTACAATATAAAATACCAGCGACAGCTCCAGCCAACATACTTTCGCCTACAGTTAAATCGGGCTTGTTGTTTATTGTTGAAGTAAGTGCAGTTTTAGTCAACTCATAAAAATAATAATAGACTCCTATAATGATTAAAAGAATCAGAAACCATTGGTGATAGAGATTCCTAACAAAGCAGAATCCAATCCACTATAATGCATAAATGGGAGTTAAAATACGAATATAAGCCCCTAATTCCCTCTTTTTTCATTATCTGGATTAAAGCATCATAATTGCTCTAAAAATTATTTCTCCCGTAAATTTACTTTGTAATTAAATCCTTCATCGGCTTGCTGAACTTGTAATCTTGAACTTATAGTGTTTAAAGGACAAGTAAGCAACATTGATATGATACCACCACCAGCTCCTATAATGTTATTAAGCCATTTAATGGATTTTACCTGCTAGTGCATGCACTAAATTATCTGACATTTCTTGTTTGTAAATTACGTCAAATCGAAAATTAATTCCGAACTTTATAGATTGGCATTTATCAATCTTAAAAAACTTAATCTCTACATCGACTTTACAAAATCGAATTTATTCACCTGAGTAGGATATTTCTAATTGAACATTATTGACTTGCTCACATAATTGTATGGATGATCCAAAATTGTGATAATATCCTAACCAAACAGGCTGTTTAAACTTTTGTTGCTTCATTTATCTTGAGTAGGTTTAATTTCCTCCTTAATCACCTTGTTATTCAATAGTAAACTAGATATTTATATTCTTTTTGTAGGATGAAGCTGTTTTTAGAGAAAGACAATAACAAGATTACATACAATATGAAAATATGCCACTTAGTATAATGTTTTATTATCTCATGAAAACATAAAGTATACCAGGCTCATTCAAATATAGATGAAACAAGTAAGCCAAAACAATCTAAATTAGAATTTCAACAAATAAAGTAAAGTTTAAATATTATTATAAATTTCTCCTATTTTTAAGTTTATGTCTTGGTGGTTCTTCACTAAAAAAGATAAAAGAGAATAGAATACCCAGAATGAGATGTTAAACAATTCCACCAAACTCGAAATGGTATGATAAATTCTTGAGGATGATGTGACATTCCTTGTATTAAATCTTCTAAATGATCGTTACATCTATGCGGCTTTGTTGGTATTGTTATGTTGTTTCCATTCATTGTGAGGATTCCTAACTCAATTCAAAAAATTAGAATTGGCGAGTCATCACACCCAATAATTTGTAAAACAATAGAAAAGGAAAGAAAGGTTTAATAAGAAAACCTGCGAAGTTACGAACTTACTGCTTTAGTAACTCTATCACCCAAACTTAAAGCCAAACCTTGAGCCTTCGATCTGATGCGAATATGACCTTCAACTTGATTATTTGAATTCAATTCTAAGCTCAGATTAGCCAAAGCATCTTCCATAAAGACAGTTTGAGCATAAAGGTTAACTGATAAAAATCCCTCATCCATCGATTCGTCTTCATTAATATGAGTTAAACATTTCATGTTTGTTGCTTTCAAGATTTCTTTTAATCCTAATTGCAAGTCTTTAATAGAAGTGTTTATGTTGACTTTATTCTCCCATTCAAATTCAGTCCACATCTTTCGGAACTATAAAAGTTTTAGTGATGCAAAGAGTGTACCTCAGATTCATTGCAATCATTTGGTAAAATGTATTTCATCAAATCAATTTGAATTTGATCAAAGATGATATATTCCGTTTCAGTAGGATGCAATTCGAAGCTCAAACTACCCATGATAATAGCCATCTCAGTTGAAGTGATCTTGATGGTCGAGTTGACAGTAACAAAAGCATTGGGTTCTAAAATCGGAAGAGATGGTGGTTTTTCGATGATTTGCAAATCGCCAATAGTAGACAACTCAAGTTGCACATTTGACAACTTGGTGTCCGTTTGATTAACTACCATAAATTCCAAGCTTAATTCTTGTCCTGATCCCTTTTGGAAATCACACAAAACTTCAACATAAACCCAATCGCTGAATCCAGTTAATGGTTTGACGTTATCCAAAATCGTATTCAATTCTTGTTTGTTTCCAACGATCGATACCGTAGTTGGATTACATATGGCTTCCAATTCAGAATCAAGCTAAATGATTAACAAAAATAATGAATTACATGACTAGAAGCAGACGTAGTCTTTTTGAGAGCACGAAACATGATCCCATCAAGAACAGATGCATCCAATTTTTCCTCCAATTTGGGCTAATCAAATTAGATTTTTCTTTGTTTACCTTTTCGACAGTCTTTGATAACTTCAAAGTTCCTGTTGGCTTTTTAACTGACGCCTTTAAGAAAGCAGATTTGGAACCCTTGAGCCAGATCGAAGTTATTTTCTGGATCATATAAGAAGAGACATCACTTTTATTAAGCTTAGATAAGATTTGGAAGTTAGTCAAAAGCCTATCGATTGCATCTTTCCCAATAACTTTTTTATCCTCAGCTTCTTTGCTTTGATTAAGACTTTGAGCTATTCTTAACAGGGAAATGGTAACTAATAAAGACTAACAAAAGTCGAAATAAATTGTATTACTTTAGAAATCCATTGATAAATCTGTTGTTTATCAATACTTAAGGCGTACGCTTGACAGATAAACTTCAAAAGAGTCGATGACAATGCGGAAGCCATTAATGAATCTCCTTCAATCAAAAACTCTAAAAATGATCAAAGATGAATATACTTCTAATATGATGTATATCATCAGAACCTTTATCTTTTTTATCATTCATAACTATCTCTGTTGCATAAGTACCATCAGGCAAGAGTTTAGTCTTATGAGTTCCCAACTTTGAGCTGGAATCATCTTCCTTTTCATCCTCTAAGCCAGACTAATATTTAATTTTAATCATTTTACATTGATAACCAATGGAATTTTTCCTATGTTATCTTGTACTTTATCCCAAGCTTTCTTCAATACTAATTAATATATTAAATGAAATAAAGTACATTCCTTATTCTCGCAATATTCACCCAAAATCCAAAGTGAAGCCCTGAGAGATTCTGATGATGTAATAAGCTCGATATGGTCGATGAATGTGTCGAGGATAGAACTAGCCAACTTGGGGTCCTTAGAATTATGAACAGTTTCTCTAATAAATAAATGAGAATAAATATCATACCTGACTAATTCGATAATTTCTAAACTAATGGAATTTTCATGAAATGAAGGATTGGATATCTGTTCCATCAAAATACCAACAACCTGAGGAGCAACTTCGGGAAAGGATTTGATGATTTGATGAAGAAATTGAACCAATCCTTCAATATAAGCCTTACTCTATAAAACATCAAAGCAATAGATTTAAAACCCTATTTTCCTTTTCTATTTCTTTCTTAGTAGTCTGAATAACTTCACCGATATTAGACTTTGTGATCAATGGTAATACCATATCCAAGATCAGAACTAAAAGCTCATCATTAGTGCTAAAATTTGTAAATAGAATTTTAAAAAGAACTTAGATCCAAGAGCCTCCATCAAATCCATAATCGAATCGTCTAAAATTCCCGGATTTGCGTAAATAATATCCTTAAGTCTTCTTAAAACAATATGTTGTACATTATTGTCCGATTCTTTTGACATTATGCTCAAATAACACTTTGAAACAGCTTAGATATTAATATAAGGTATAAATACCTTTAATAGAGACTACACTCTTTGATAAAGTCAATAAAGTAGTACAGGCTTCATATTTAACTGATTGAGAGCTAGATTCCAAAAGATCGGTAACCATTGGTAAAAGCTTGCTCTATTAGGTCACAAATAATTCGAAATACCTTTTCAGAAGGATGAAGTTCGGTTATCTTTCTAGAAAATTCCAAAATTGCAATCTGCAAAGATTCTTCTAAGCCTATAACTTGATCTAGAACCTCTTCAACATACTCAAATGCCTTTTCAGGATCAATTTGGGTCATAGAATAAAAAGCATTTCTTTTACAAGAACTATCGCTTTCCTTTAAATATAAGTTACGTAAGTGTTTACAGTTATAAAGAAATTGTATATTATTTCCGGTGCATCTGGTACCAAGGAAGGTAAATTCCCGTAAATAGACTGAATGGCTAATATTGCGTTTTTTCTTACATGAGACAAACGATGCTCCTATTAAAATATTACAATAGATTAAAATTACCAAGTTTGATAAGCAAGTAGGAACTAAAGGTTCCAAAATCTCTGGATCTTTTAATTTGCACAAAAAGCGTAAAGTAGAAGCTCTAACAAATTCATTTGGATGTTTTAAATCGTTTCTCAAAGCATTACTAAATAAAAATTTAAGAATTAGTGTAATTACCAAACCAATATCATTTCTTGTTTAAGTTTTTTCTCTTCATCATATTTTGGACAAACTTCCCAATAATAAAGCAACAACTTTTTCAAATCCTTACTTTTAGAAGTAAGACAATGTTGAATAACTTGCATTAATGCATATGTACTTTCTTTACTACTATTATTGTTATTAGACCTGGTAAGTAGCTTTTGTATCATCGCTTTCAAGGCTTCAAATTTCTTCTCTTCATCTTTGGTATTTAAGGTACCTCCACCAAACATTTCGGTTTGCCCTTGATTTCCCTGTATTATCGTATAGCAGCTATCTTCATTAACCATTTCTCGTTTCTAATTTTCGACACGTTAACGAAATTGTGATTTTTCAAAATCAAAAAATATGAAACTTTGTAGCGCTAAAACTAACCAACTTTATTAGGAATATGATATTTAAATAATTTTGTAAATTAATACATTTTGAAGTACTCCATTTTTTGAATCTCTCCTAAAGGGGCAAGTTTGAAATCTTTCAACACTTTTTTGAATCACTTGCTATATAAATTTGCTATATTTTGTGGAATTGCGTTATTCTGATAATAAATGCACGATATTATACTGTCATTGTATTCTAACTTGAGTCGGCTTGTTTATAATCTCGATCAAAAAATTTCTGATTGGTTAGAATCACAATGGAAGACAATAAGCTGAACAGCAAAATATATTACCAAAAAATATTCCCATACCAATCATATTATCAATGGTTAAATTATGGAAAATTAAGTACTATTCTATTCACAGTTAATTTTTATAGCTCCTACATCCAATTTTATTCAAAGAGAATTTGCGTTAACGATTGAAAGTGTTACAACTAAAGATGAGATTCTGTTAAGATATCAATCTTATGATGATGAAGCTTCTTTCAAACAAGCTATGATAAAGTTTAAGCCTATAAAGATCGATATTGGTGCTATTTATACTGCAAAAGTAATCTCAATTTGATTCAAAATTTAATAGCCAAGTATGAAGAAATCTATACATATGGATGCATTTAATCCCATTGAAAAAGAATTCGTGATTGATATAGATTTGACAGATTATGATGAAGTACGTAGATGCTGCTCGTATCAACTAATTATTTAATTTCTAGAACCGATGAAATCTGTACAAAATGTTGGAAATTCATGTCTCTATCTATGAAAATTGTAGATACCGTCCTTAGAGGTATCATTCCAATTTCCAATATTTACAGATGATTTTGGTTTCAAACATATTCTTTGGGTTTATAGTGGCAGAAGAGGTGTACATGCTTGGGTTTGTGATAAAAGAGCTCGAAAACTTAACAATGAAGGCAGAAGAGCTATTATAGGATATATGGATTTAATAAAAGTATATAAAAATATTGATAATGTAATTTTAAGGGAGGCGGCTCTCAAAAAGCTAGAAAAATTAATTTACCTCGCACTCTTCATCCATCTCTTCAGTATAAAATTTAATATTATATTTATAGACGCGCAGAGTCTTGGATAAAAGTTGCTTTTGATGATATTATTTTGGAAGAGCAAGATCTTTTTATTGACCCGGAATATTGGGATAAATTCATCGAATCGATTAATGACGAAAGTAGTGTTTTGTAAAATCTATTTTTTAGAATTACAAAAGGAAATCAAAGATAAAACTAATGCAAACTCTAATCTCTCATCTAATGAAAAATGGAAAATGCTCAAAAAGTTAGTTTCCAAAAAAGTTTTTTATATAATTTAATCTTTAGGATCTTAAGACAGTAAGCAATTTTATCAGAGATATTCAATTTCAATATGTTTATCCAAGATTAGATATCAATGTTTCTACTCAACTACATCATTTGTTGAAAAGTCCATTTTGTTTTCATCCTAAGACAAGTTTATAGCCCCATTTAAAATTCTAGAACGTATTTGTGTTCCAATCATGGATATCAACAAGTTTAACCCCTTTGATGCACCTTCCTTGAGCGATATTATTCAAGAATATCATATCTATGATGGTGAACAGACTTCTATTGGTATTTTTATCTTCTTAATGCTTTTAGATCATAAAAAAACTTCTCTTTACCCGTACGTAAAATATTTCCAAAAATTCGTTCAAAAAATATTAACAGAGAACGAAATCGGTATTATAAAAAACTTATTCTTTAGATGATATGGAATTTTGATGTTTTTCATTAAATCTTATTTACTTTTACCAAAAAATAAAGTTTTTGAAATTTTCACAATGAGTAGATTCGGCATCAAACTTACCAAAGAAGTTTATAACCACATATTAAAATTATAGCAAATGATAATGATCAATACATATGTATCAAGAACTTGGGGAACTATGATATTTTGCTCTTTGTTAGGAATTTCTATAGGTATAAATCTTAATTTATTCTTAGGATATACTTTCCATTACTTTAAAGGCGAGGAGAATGACAAAGAAATAGTCGATAAACCCTCAAATAATAAATAAATTATGTAATATCTTCGTATCGAGATGTAGTCCTTGTCTAGATTTGTTTTAAAAAACAGAGATTCGATATTTTACACTAGTAACGACAATAATTTATATAATTCTCTTTATATTATTAACATAACCTACTTATTCTAAAAATAATAAGATCTAGACAATTCTACAACAATAATGTAATTTGCAGGAATATGAATCTATAATTAGAATATTTCAAAACACCATGAAACTATCTTGCTATTGTATTTGTCTAATTTATCTCTAAAAGGTTTTCCATTTGAATAAACTCCAACTATTATTGCTTCTTCTCTGGTCATTTTTGACTTTAGATATTGTACCGAAATATCAATTGTAAAATTTCCATTTAGGATCGTGATGGATTGTTTCAGTGTGAAGTTGGAAAAAAAAGTAAACTCTGTATAATTAGTTCAACAAAATAGAATTTAGATAAAACCTAAAAAACATATGCGATAGTGCCTTGTCAACAATTTAAGACATTTTAAGAATAAGTGAGTCACAATTGGTTGAATTTTTCATACAATTTGAAACTACGTTGACTATAAAATTCGAATTTGCTAAAAGGACAATTAAAAATGGGAGTAGGCGACGTCGTAACTGCAGGATTCATGGTATTTGGAGGTGTAGCTGGGTATATTGATCAATATAAATCTATGAATAAGAAAGAAAATAGCGAAGGTTTCTCGTCATCAACTTGTGGCATTTTACTAATTTCGAGGTTTTGACCCCTTTAACCATCTTTATATATTTTAGCATTATAAGATGTTATTTCTGGTATGGAAAAAGATTCGAGACGACGTTATTGTTCCAAAGCATAGTCATGATTGTAGCACAATTGTTTTTATTGGAAACTTGTATTCGATATAGAAAGGGTGTTGCGGAAGAACCGGTTATACCTATTCCATTAGAGAAAATACCAGAAAACTATCAACAAACTTTTAAGAATTTCTGGAATTGGGAAGATTATAAAGATTATTTAAAATTCTTAGGCGAGTTGAATATCGGATTACTTATTGGTATTATGTTATTAGATAAGAATCCTATTTTAACCGAAACATTTGGTGCTTTAAGTATGGGTATTGAGTCGTTATTGCCGGCACCGCAAGCTCTTCAGAATTATAAGACAAAATCTACTGCTGGGTTTAGTTTGGTATTATTGGCTACCTGGTTCTTTGGTGATTTGTTCAAAACATATTACTACATTGCCAACGGAGCACCAGCACAATTTTTGTTATGCGGCATCATTCAGTTATCAGTGGATACGATTATATTAGGTCAAATGCTCGTTTATGGAAGCGGTCCTGCTAAGATTAACAAGAAAGAATGATTCGATATTTTATTTTTTATAAAATTATGCACCTTTTAAATTGTATTTTTGTTTCTCTAGTCCTTTTATATCTTCTCTAGTGGAGTTGACAACATAAACTAACAATATAGACATGCCAGACATCATTAAAGGGATCGAACACAGCAAAAGGTGTAGATGTATTAACTCTGCTTTCTCTAAAAATGGGAGCAATGAAAACACAAGCAAAGGAGCAGCCAGTAGATTGACATCATTGCTATGTTTGACTAAATAAATGTTGGCTCCTAGAACGATCAAACAATGTAAATTATGTGTAGTATTCCTCTTATTTATGAAGAATCTAAAATAGATTATTAACGAATTTTACAGAATAAAGATTAAGGATAAAATAACACAATAAACATTCTAAAAATATTAAACTAGGATGAACTTTAAATAATGTATTGTGTTCCTCGTTTTCTTTTTTGAATTCTTTAATTACTTTCTCTTGTTCTTCTTCATCCAAATTTTCATAATCTTGATTTTTTACTCTTCTATTCATTTTGAAGTTTTGGCGGTAGAGAAAGAAAAGACTGCGCAGAAATAAACCAATTTGCCAAAAAATGTAATAAAACTCGGATTTAAAACTAGTATTAATAAATTACATATTTATTTCTGCTTTCAATATCTTTCGATATATAAATATCATGTAAAATCCCATACATTTTATACCAAATCTTGGAATACGAAATTATAGCATGATAATCTACATGCATTCTAACATTTCTAAATGACTGCAAGGATTTAATTCAAAAACTTGGTAACTTTTTCTTTATCGTAGCAATCGCTTTCAATCAAAGATTTGATAGGACCCAACTAAAAACATCAAAAAAGGAAGAAGAAAACCTTATCCCAAATACAAAGAGTTGGTATGTTAGTGACTTTAATTTGGTCCAAATTCCTAAAATAATTAGCATGGACACCTTTGTATCTAAATCGATAGATTAACATCGGGATACTCTTCTCTTGTACCAACTTCACAATATATTAATATCCAGTCTTGTTTGCTTTTTTCAATCTCATCGATAACAACAGGATCGGCTATAATTTGATAAGCGGGAGTTTAATGTACCTTTTGCGCTATCAGAACACCAAGATTTACCGGTTTCTTTGACTCTAGTGCCTTGAAAATTAAACAATTATAACTACCTGTAAAATAAACTAATATCTTTTCTTGAGATTCAATAGTCTTTTTAATCGTTTGTTCAAAGTCGGTCTTGCTCACTTCTATCTTTTCTTTCAACATTTCGTTTGCAATTCAAATGAGATTCAGCAAGAATTTAAATGGACAGTATTAAGCCAAGTAATTTACAACGCTAAAATTCTTTTAGGTGAAAGAAAAGAGTTTATCGAATTTTACAAGAAATTAAACAAAGTACAAATCCCAACCTTACAAACTTTATATAGTCAAAAGATGTATTACGATTATTCCGCAGATCTAATGGAGTTTACTTCATTTACTAATAATTATTTTAGGATTTTTACACAGCGCACGGCGAAGATGCTATTTACTTCTCCGAAAAATTATACAACAGTAGAAATATATTAAGCTATTGGTGTGGAGATATTAATACTGGTTTATGTAGTTGTTCCATAACTGGTCAAATCAAGGTTTTGATAGGTTTCGTTAAGAAATACATCAAAGAGTTTATAAAAATAGAATTGTGGTCGTATTGCGAGGCGAAGGGCTCCAACAAGAAAGATTGGAATATAGTTAATGAGATCAGTATGGATAATTTCAACGAAATTGACCAGATTTTTCAATCTAACTTTGATCGAGTGGAATGTCCTATCATAATGGCCATCGATATAACTATAGATACGGATGGCTGTATTAAAATCGGATCGGCGTTTACTGATAAGTATGAGAACAAATTATACGTTACTCAATTTGTTGATAATGATTTGTTGAATAATTTGGTGTCGTTATTAATTAATCAAGAAGTTAAAGAATGTATTCTGGCTGATAAATCTAGTACTGAATTTGAAAAGTATAAACTGAAACAACTATTGGTTGGGAATGGCATCTTGTTTACAGAAGTTCATAAATCCTTTTTCAATTCTTCAGAATTGAAGGATTCGCTTTACAAATTATGGTCACCCAATTTTGACGATGTTGATATCATTAAAGAGATCAGTAATTGGGTAACTAATGAAAACTCGACCATAACATATAACTCCTTAGCTTGTTTAATTAAATATCTGAAGTTAGAAGAAGACAATGAAAGTCGAACAAGTTATAAATTCCAAACATACGATTTGACTAATTACATGAGATTAGATTCCGCTGCATTCCTAGCATTAAATGTCCTACCCTCCACCAATTCGTTTATACCAACTCAGTCGAATGTTATGGATGGATCGATTTATTCTATGTTAAATCAATGTAAGACTAGTCAAGGATCGAGATTATTGGCTCAACATTTGAGACAGCCATTAACTAATAAGAATGAGATCGAAAAGAGATTAGATCTTCTCACCATCTTTTATGAAAATCAAGACGTAAGAAATACACTAAATAAAGAAATTCTAAACAAAATACCTGATCTATATAAGTTAAGTAAGAAATTATCGTCTAAAAGGTGTGGCTTGCAAGATATAATTAGGATTTATCAAGCCGCTAAGTTGATACCACAATGTTTGAAATATTTAGAATTGTTGATGCCAAATACTTTAATTTGTATTACTTATTTAGAACCCATTGATCAGATTAATTCACAATTAACTAAATTCAAACAAATGGTAGAAACTACTATTGATTTAGATAGGGCGGATACTCATCATGAATATATCATTAAAGCTCAATTTAATGGCGAATTACAACTTATCGAAAGACAAAGGGATGAAGTTATGAATGAATTGAATCGACTTCATGAGGAGATGGCCAATTTGTTAGGTATGGATACTACCAAAAAGCTTAAGTTAGATTTATCATCTGTACATGGATATTGTTTTCGGATTACTAGATTGGATCATGGAGCATTAAGACGCCATTCTAATTCTATAATCGAGCTAGCGACTCAAAAAACTGGCGTGTTTTTCACTACTAAAGAGGTTCGTGATTATAGTCAACAATATCAATCCCTAACGAGTGAATATAATAAGAAACAGAATGCTTTAGTAAAAGAAGTATTAGATATCACCATCACTTATATACAACCGTTTTTGAAGTTGAATAACTTATTGGCTGATTTAGATCTCAAAATTGCTTTAGCTAATGCAGCTGATAGTTCCTCAGCGTCTTATACGAGACCAAGATTATCAACCGATAATGAAGAATTAGAATTGATTGATTCTCGTCATCCAACTATTGAACATCTCACTGAATCAGCTTTCATTCCTAATGATGTTAAGATGAATTTTCATGATCGTCAATTCTTGATTGTAACAGGGCCGAATATGGGTGGTAAATCAACTTATATTAGACAAATTGGTATGATTTCACTTTTAGCTCAAATCGGCTCTTACGTGCCCGCTTCGTCTGCAAGATTACCTATCTTTGATTCAATTTTGGTTAGAGTTGGTGCTTCGGATAATATTATGAAAGTAAAATCTCTTTTAAAAAGATAATTTATTTAGGGTGTATCCACATTTATGGCAGAAATGTTGGAGACTTCGACGATTCTAAAAGTATCATCATCTCTTCTGATTTTGTTTTTAGTCGGCTACGAAGAATTCATTGATTATCGTGGATGAATTAGGTAGAGGAACAAGTACTTATGATGGATTCGGCCTTGCATGGGCCATCTCGGAGTACTTTTTGAGTTAATTTTGTGTAGGCATATTATTAAGAATATTGGCTGTTTTACATTGTTTGCAACGCATTTTCATGAATTAACAGAGTTGTCTAATTCGTACAAACAAGCCCATAATCTTCATGTCGTTGTTGGAGATCAACATAATGAACAATTAACGCTTTTGTATAAGATTGAAGACGGTGTTTGTGATGAGAGTTTCGGGCTGCATGTTGCCAATGTTGTGCAGTTCCCTATACAATTGATTAAGGTTGCTAAAAGAAAGTTGGAGGAATTGAGTCAGGATTCGGCTATTAATGATTTGCCGGAAGTATAATCTTATCCATTTCAAATATTTTTTCTATAGGATCAATTTAATCAGATTAAAGATAGTATGAATAAATTGATTCAATTGGTTAAAGAATCTCCTAATGAACAAGCAATGAAGTTTGAGGTTGAGAATTTAAAAACTATTGCTTATATCCAAAACTTAATGAAAGAGTTTTAGAATAAACTTCTTTGAAATTTATTATAATAAGCTAATCATCATCCATTTCGGATGGTTTTAACATACCGGGAATCTGCTCTATTTTTTGAGCATGATTTTGTTGCTCATTCTGTTCTCTCTCTTTTTCCTCGTGAAACAACTCGTGATTATCCGTTTGGAATTCCTACAATAAATAAGCAAAACATAGAATGCCTTAAGTTGAATCAAAAAGTCTCTAACATGAAGTCTAAACTTTTCATGATCATCACTAAACTCCACAACACCCAACACAAACGGGTCAATATGTGATCTAATAATGATTGAATTTAGATTTGATACTGAAGAATATGAGGATGACTAGAGCGGAAGAATTGTTGGATAACATCTCTCAAAAAAGTAAGATTACTTCCATCACTAGGTTTCATGGAAGAATTCGAAAACAAAGGTATATTAACTTTACTGGACTTAACCAATACGAAAATCTGAGCCAAAATCAAACATTGATGTTTAAATCCTATGCAAAAATCAATTTAAGCAATTGGAATACCGCTTTTATGATCGGAATCCGTCAATACTAACATGATATTCTCCAATAACATTACGAGATAATTCTGATAAAATACATTAGCAATTCCCGATTCACATTCTTCCAAATTTTTTAAGAACTGATAACAAATAACCAAACCGATTTCCGATACATCTCTATGAGTATGTTTGAAAGCCCACAAAATGGATTCAAATACAACCGTAAAAACTTGTCCTGAAAGCTGGATTAAAGCTAAACAATAAATCAAGAATATATGATTTACCTAAGAAACAGAATTCGTTTATACTCTTGATCAGATTGAAAAATCCAACTCTATGATCGGGATATTCTGAAAAATCCTTATTGATCATATTAAGAGTAGGTTCAAAAATCAATCCCAACATTTCTCTAACAAAAGTAATAGCTTGGCCCTACAAAATAAACACAAAAAGGATAGAACCTTAAGTTGTTGAATAATAGCTGAAGTTAAGTTTAAAACTTCATAATCTCTAGATATATCCAAATTTCTATTATAATCCTGCAAGATCGTATCAATGATTGGTTTAACCATACTATCATGAATAAGTGAGGTATCCAAGCATTTCGACAAAAACAACTCAAGAAATTTACCAATTTCTCTCTTAATAGATCTCAAATACTTATATTTATGAGCCTTAACCATAATCTCACCTAAACAAAAAAATTAATATGGAATGTAGGAAAACCTTGTGTGATTATAGCATCCGAAATGACCTTTCCTACCGCAGCATACATGTTCAATAAATCATTAAATATCATATTCATTTGAACATGAAACCCATTTCCAATAGAAAGACAAGCATGATAATTTATTTTGATAATATTGAGAATGGACCTCACAAAATCAGAGTCATCAAAATAAGCCATTGATTGACTTAATTTAGCCAGGATGTCATTCCACTAAAATATCAATATTTAAATGGATATACTCTAAGATTGGTTATTCTCATTAACCCGGTAATCAATTCTGCTTGAATGTCAACTGCATTTTGTGCGTGTATCATATATCCAATGGCTTCATATAATGTATTCACTTGTTGAGGTGAAAGATCCACTTGAACTTTCTCAAGGTCGTAATCAATAATTTCATTAATGAACGGTTGATTTTCCTCCGACTGATTAGTAATAAAATATCGATGGCATTTTTGTGCAATTTTGATAAATGTATCACAAGCCATATCCTGCACACCTAAAAAAAATTTATCAACGGGAGTATGGTACCTTCATGAGTCTCGTGCATAAATTCGAACAATTTCTTGATAACTGTTTTAAGAAATTTCCAATGAGCTTTCAAGAATCTTGGATATTGACCAACAACATACATAATATTAGATGCGACTATAGCTTTATTATCTTTTCCTTTTTTCATATCACATAATGCGAGTAAATCTTTAATGATGACAACCAAGAATCTTTTCTCCATTTCCTCGTCTAAAGAAATCAATTGAAAGAATATACTCATAGCACCAGAAATGGAACCAATTGCCCAACAAAGTCTATTAAGATTAGTCCAAGACCATTCACTTCCACCACTCTAAAAGGTATAAATATTTAAATATTGTTACTATGTTTTGAAGTTTATCCAACATAATGAATTCTGTATCAGCACAATTCAAATGAGTTAAATAAACAAGACATTCTCTCATAGATTTATAAAGTGTGATTGTATCAGTTTCTTTAATAAATTCACGAACTACTTCACCTTCATCATTCTCAACAACCAATACCTAAAAATCATCTCAACTTGGAATGGAATACTTCTTCTGGTTTAACCATCGTTTGAATCATCACTCTTCGAAGGTCTGAAAGAATATCTGAATACATGACCTTTCTAAACTGAGGATTCTGTCCATGATTGAAACCGCTTTGAATACCGGTATAATCAAGTGAATCTTCTGATCGAACATGAGTTTCTAAAAACAAACTAGACGTCTACAAAAAAATCGAATCAAAGAGATAAATATACTAATTTGTTCCAATATTCCAAACAAACCTTAAATATTTCTCTTTCATCAACGACACTAATTTTTAACAGGTAATTATGCGCGCATAAAAGTCTATCTCGTTGACAATATTTTTCCAAAATATTCAAATGAGTTCCCATCATAGTATTAAAGAAAATCGCCAAATTCTGAATAAAAACCTGATCTTCATCCGGGGCATTATCATAAACTCTTGCAATATCTAAAACAGAATAAATGAAGGTGAGTGAGGGATGAACCAGTATTTAACGGAACCATTCGATTAACAGCTTCATTGACCATATTAAATAATTGAACAAAATGTTCTTGATTAATATCTGGGTTTTTTAGCGAAGCAATTTCAGTGAAACACATCAAAGAAACATTACGGAAGATCCGGTTTTCAAAATACTAAATAAAACCAAATTCAAAATTATAAAATACCTTATTAATGATGATAGTAACAACATCTGATTCGAATATATAACCTAATGGAATCCAACTCAAGAATCTCAATAAAGTTTCTAAAGTGCTCAGAACCAAACTTTGTTGCTGTTCACTAGCCATTGATAATACTGTTTGACATAAGAGGAAGATTTCATTAAATTCATGGCATAATTGATTTTTCAAATCTCTAGTTTTCATTTGGGTCATTTGTTCCGACGAGAAATCGAATATTTCTTCACTAAACACACAGATGAAATGATGAAGAATATACCTCATGAGTTTAAATATATGTAATGCATTTTCACATAAAGCAGGATTGCTACGTGCTCCTTTCACCAGATCAGGTATAAATTCGGGCCAATTATGCGGCCATTCATTCTTCAATATCTATAATCACCAGATGACATAAAAAGTTGTAGTTTTACCTCAACTAATATGATGTTCAGTTTATGAATATAAGTCTTTTCGGACTTTAAGATTTGGACATCACTACTTTTATTAATAATTTGCGTTCCAACAAAATGCCTCATTCCTAAAAAAAGCCCACATCAATATGTGAGTGGAGGATATACCTTCTCTTTGATCTTGCGTTAATAACTTCCATCTAGTCTTAATAATTTTTTCCAAAATTTGCAAAGCAATAAACTACACAAAATCTCAACAAAAGATAATGATACTTTCGTTTGCGGGAGTTTACTATCAATTAAAATCTTATCTGCTCTTATCCATGCCTCTGGATGATCTTGAAATTGACTCAAAATCTGTTGTGCCATTTGTTGCTATAAAAGAAAATTATCAAATCTAATGGAATACTTGTTCACCAGAGCCGGTATATAAGGTATCAACTACACGATCTAATAGACTTACATCTAACTCTTTACTGAAATCTAATACGTTCTATCGTTTTAATGGTGCAGAGGGTTACTTCCATTCGAATTTGAACTTTTCTAAAAAATTTCGATTTTATTTTCTTGCTTACTAATGCAAAATCGAACTAGATTCATCAAAAGAATGACAATGAATGCTAGTATTATTTTATCTTAACTTATTTATTATAAAAGCCATACCAATACAACATCTTTATATATCTCCTTTAAGATGATAGATACCATATTTATCAATATTTTATTTTTGAAACCTTCAAACCTTATTAGTTTTCTATAAATCCTTACAATAGACCACATTCCACCTTTGACAGCCTTGATTTATTCACGAAGTTCTGTCATTGCACTATTTTTAATCATATGGTCTACTTTTGAAACCATTGCGGTAGTTTGCCACGCCTTCAAGTCGCCTGACGCCTTCAGCGCGATCCCGGAATACGAGTTCTTGTAGGCACCTCCTTTCAGACCAGCTATCGTACTGAGGTCTGTACTCCCATTTCGATTCCTCAGCAGATTGTCAGGAGATGCTTCCATGACGGTGTTTTTATGATCCAGAACATTTAAATCTTTGGATGCAGTTCTGCCATCCAATTCCTTATCTTTAAGGTTCAGTGATAAGAAGTTGCATTGTATTATTTATTTTCAAAAACAGTTACCTCGATTTCTGTTGGTAAGGGTTTTACATGGCTCTATGAAAAAATAGAATAATTTATGTAATGAAATTTGATCGATGGGAAGTTCTTGTAATTAATAATAGGCTATTTAGATTGTGTAAAATGGCACTTGGCTTGATAAAAATTGGACGAATACCATCAGGTTTATATAGATGTAAATAGATTGGATCTGTTTATGAGGATTTACCATTCTGATATATAGCAACTTTAATCAATCTATCAGTTCTCCTGCCTTTGATTTTAGGGATTCTAATTAACTGACCTTTTTTAAAGTCAGTCTTCACTTTTGATTGGAATCAAAAATTCGGTTAACCGACTTTGATATTTTACTTGCTAATTTTATTATTTTTGACCAGTGAGTCATACATTTTTATTGTAGTTGTTTTTCATGTGTAAAATAACACAAATATCAAAAAAGTTCAAATCTGAACATAAACGATTTTAATTTTTTACTTCGCATTATCATCAAGAAGTTTGGATCAAGATAACTATTTTAGCACAATACATTTGAAAATCGATAACCGACATTTTAAAACTCAGTTTTTGGCTCGGTTATCCAAATGGAATTCCTATTTTATTTTGGCTGTATTTTTTTACAGATAGAATTATTTTTTTTACAGATAATGAAAAAACATTTGTATAATTGTAAAAAATAAAATGAAGGTTTATTCAATAATTTTTTCTAGGACGCCCTCTATTTCTTGATATGAGTCCATCTAATTCACGGGTCAGTCCGTCTCCAACCATTTGTGGCGTTCCTCTTCCTCTTTCATTTTCAGGTACACTATTTGACTCAAATCTTTGAGTAGTTAATTTTGGTCTTCCTTTTTTTGTTTTTGGCTTTATTGGTGTAGAAGGGGACGAATTAACATTTATTTTTTTCAGTTTCATACCAATACCGACATAATGTTTACAGACATAATTTTTTTGGAATTGTGGACAAGTACAAGTAGTTAATTCCCAATTAGATGGGTCATAGGTGATTTTCCGAATACTGGTCATTTCTATTCTGTAAGCTTCTAAATCAGTCCATGAACATTTATCCATATCTTTTTGATAGACTTTGACGTCATTTGAAGTTATAACTTGTTTTTCTTGAGAGGGGGAGTAAAATATGGTTTTTTCATTTTGAATAACTGATTTCAATTTAATACATTTCCAATTTATAGCTTTTTGTAAAAGTTCATTAGATATCTTTACTTCTCTATAAAATTATTTAAAATTGGGGCAATTAGGATCACGAGCCGTAGACCAATCAATAACAACTTACAATAATATTTCCATAAACTCCCTAAACACTACTTTTCGTCGTAATGTGTAAAATGACTTCAGTGTATTATTCATAGCTTCAAGTGCATTATTCGTAACAGGATAATCAGGTGTCGTTGCAGCTGTCCACCCAAAATTCTTTTCCACCCAATTTTTAAAAAAATAATCAACAAACTTTGGGATGACCATTTTTTGCAGAAAAGATTACACGAAGTTTGGAAAGTTGACATATTATGACAACGTTGAATAATATTAATATCATTTATAATCTCCCTTCTTGTTTCTCCATTGATTTTAAGTTCTTTTAGTTTTTTAACCAAATTGCGCCCAACAGAAAACACGAGCAAAACTTTCACCAAATACAGCAGAATAACCATTCGTAATTGCTTCAGATGCATCACAAATCAATATTTTTGGTTCAAATGGACGTCTTATTTCTTTTTCAATTGATAGCTTGAGTTTTTTGACTATAAATTCATAATCTTCTGATTTTTCAAATGTAGATACACCAATACATAGCGGATGGAATTGTTTCTGCTTATAGTTGACCTTATAATAATTACAGGAAAGCCAAAGAGGTTTAATTTATAAGTTGAATCAGCATGAATGCATTTCATTAAATCAGCTCCCTTAAGGAGTCTTTTAGAAGAAATTACCACACGTAGGTACCTGTTAGATGGGATATCAGTCTTAATTTCATAGACCAATATTATTGGTGTATCTAATTGAGGTTCAGGAGCTATAATTTGAATATTGCACCACTCAGATAACTTTTCATATGACCAAATTGGGTGAAAAAGGCTTCTCTTAAGGCGTTGGATATAATTCGAAATAATAACGTTCTTTAACTCGGAAACTCCCTTGTTCTTTAATATAGCATTAATTTTTTTTGGTTTCGTAAAATAAAGTGTCATGAAAATATCCTTTAAAACTTCTTTATGCTGTGTAGTTAATAATCGTTTATGTAAAAAAATATGAGGTAATCGGGCTGACCAACTTTTTATTTCACTTTTATCGTTGTATCCTTCCAAACATAGAGAACTTTCACAACCTTTTTTCTTTCTTTGTTTACAATAATAATAAACTTTATATCCATCAATACACTTATTAGTTGTTGAAATATCCCATTTACTTTCATTTTTTATAAATGTTTTACCCTCTTCTTTTGTTGAAAATTTTTGATAGAATATCCATTCAGTTGATGATATTCTTATTAAAGTTGGTTTATTAGATTCTATACTATTTATTTCATCATTTACCTCGACATTTTCCTCTTCAGAGTTACTACTGCATGAAATGACTTCAAAATCCGAATAATCGAATGAATCCATTAAACTTATAAGTTTAAGCAAAAAATTCCATTTTATAAGCATCTAAATTTATTAAAAACAAAAAAATAATAAACAAATCAATGCATTTTCGTCTTGTTCATTAATAAGACACAAACCCACACCATTTCATCGATTCATAATTAATCCAATGTATAATTTTTTAGTTATGAATATAGTTACCATATATACAGTGGCGACGAAAAGTTTTGGGTGAAGTTGATTTTTAAAAACAATTTTTTTATAAATCATATTTTGAATTGAATTTTAATTTATAAATAATAATATTAAATAAATGAATTTTTATAAATAGTGTGATTTTGTTTAAATTTACTAGTTATTAATAAATCTTTATTTAGATAAATAATTGGTTTCAAAAGTTTTGGGTTCTTTAATAAAATTAAACTACTAAAATGACTAGATTATTAAATCATATATTGATTGACTTTAATGAATAAAATAAAATAAATAAACTAATAAAATTAAAAATGGACCTAACACTTCTATACAAATTCCTGAACGGATTATTAAAAAATCCCAACATGGGCTCCCTTAATCGATATTTCAAGAGAACTTCTTATCCCCGAATCAAACGTTGGGAACATTGTGAGAAAATTTAGGAAAGGTAAAGGTTTTCTTGATGCTCCTGGATCAAATGCCCCCCGAAAAACGACTAAACGTCAAAATAACACCATCAAAAGAAAACCTATTACTGATCCCAAGAAAACATCTATAGATATATCATATGAAATGTCGGCTGATTATGGATTGAAACTAAACAATTCTACAATTAAATGTCGCCTTACGGATGTAGGTCTCAATGCAAGAGTTCCAGCGAAAAAACCTTTTATTAATTATAAAAATAGGATGGTCAGATTAAAATTCGCTAGAGATCACGAATACTGGGATATAGATGACTAGAAGAAAGTCCTTTGGAGCGATGAATCGAAATTCAATATGTTTTGAAATGATGGTCAGCGTTATATTAGAAGACCTAAAGGTGGAAGGTTCAATTTTTGCTTTCAAAAGCCCACTGTAAAGTTTGGAGGCGGATCCTTTATGATTTGGGGAGAGTTTCATTTTGAAGTAATTGGATCTCTTGTTAAAATGGAGGGGATTATGGACAAATCTGTATACAAGGACTTGTTAAAAGAGTACATGCTTCCATTTGCGATAAGTAACATGCTTGATGGATGGATTTTTTAACAGGATAATGATTCTAAGCATACATCAAATCTGGTGACAGACTGGTATCACAACAAATTTCAAGTTTTACAGTGGTCCAGCCAGTCACCAGACTTGAACCCTATTGAAAATCTTTGGGATGTTTTAGGAAAAAAGGTAGGTGAAAAAACATACTTCAGAGTCAAGTCTTCTGGATGATCTTGCATATGAATGGACAAACATTACACAAGAAACATTGGAGCATTTAGTTGAGTCTATGCCCAGAAGTTGCACAGAAGTAATCAAGTCAAAAGGATACGCAACAAAATATTAATCACTAATTCATTATATATTTTTATTGAAAAGTTTAATAAATAACGATTTAACCCAAAACTTTTGAAACCAATAATTTATCCAAATAAACATTTATTAAAAACTAGTAAATTTAAACAAAATCACACTATTTATAAAAATACATCTATTTAATATTATTATGTATAAATTAAACTTTAATTTCAAATATGATTAAGAAAAAAGTTATTTTAAAAAATCAACTTCACCCAAAACTTGTGATCACCACTGTATGTGCTCTCAAAAAATCAATTTATAATGCTGATAATTGTTTTATAAACTTTAATGTAACTTAGTTTTATAATATTTTTTTGTTAAAAAAACATTTAATATTGAATTTTTTATTTTTATTTTTAAGATATTTCATTATCTATAAAAAAATAATTCTATCTGTAAAAAAGTATTTATCTAAGAAAAATAAATATTTTCTTTTATTTTTACCCGTCCTCTATCGGTTGGCCCATTTAGTCGAACCAATAAAGCAAATTGCTCAAGTTCTCCATCCATCAAAATACCTAAGAGACAAGATGTTTATGCCTACTAAAAACAAAAAACTAATCTATGAAACTTTGTTCAAAGGCTCCCATCACCCCAACAATATCATTTTATAGAGGAAGTATTAGTAGCAAAAAAAGATTATCAAGCAAAATCACATCCAGACATTAAAGTATCCAATTTATAAGTCATCAAGATGTTACAATCCTTGCATTCTCGCGGTTATTTCAATATATTATTTAGCTGGCAATATTATTATTATACCTTTACAGATGAAGGTACGGTTTATTTAAGACAGTTTTTGAATTTACCTAATGAGATTGTGCCTTCTACCCATAAGAAGGTGAATAAAATCCCTGGTCAACATGGTGGAAGATCAGATGATGATACCGGTGCTAATGCTGGCCGTGAAGATTATTATCGTCGTGGTGATGGTTTGCAGAAAGATAGTGCTACTGCTGATTTCAAACCAGAAGAATCTAGAGGAACCCATGGAGGTTTTGGCAGAGGTAGAGGTGGCCGTGGAAAAGGTCGTAGAGGTGGTAAGAAAGACGAAAAAAACAATGGGTACCAGTAACTAAATTGGGAAGATTAGTTAAAGAAGGTAAATTGAAATCCATCGAGCAAATCTTCTTTTTTTCTTTGCCTATCAAAGAGTACCAAATCGTTGATTACTTCTTGCCAAATTTGAAAGATGAGGTAATGAAGATTATGCCGGTCCAAAAGCAAACCAGAGCTGGTCAAAGAACTAGATTCAAGGCTTTCGTCATTGGAGGAGATGAAAATGGACACATTGGTTTAGGAGTTAAATGTAGCAAAGAAGTAGAAACTAGTATTAGAGCTGCTATCATTATTGCGAAATTAAACGTAGTCTCAGTTAGAAGAGGTTATTGGGCCAACAAATTCGGTGAACCTCATACTGTTCTTACCAAATTGAGTGGAAAATGTGGATCCGTTATTTGTCGCTTGGTTCCAGCACCTAGAGGTACAGGTATCGTAGCAGCTCCTACTGCAAAGAAATTGTTGCACATGGCCGGAATTATTGATTGTTACACCGCTTCTTCTGGTACTACTAGAACTTTGGGCAATTTCGTTAGAGCTGCTTTTATTGCTATTTGCAACTGTTATTCTTTCTTGACCCCTGATCTCTGGAAGCCTACCAAATTCTCCATTGCTCCTTATCAAGAGTTTACTGATCTTTTGGCTAGGACTGCTCCTAAGAGATATTAATTTTCATTAAATTCTTTCTATTTCTTCAAAAAAAATGAAGCTTGTTTACAGGGTTTGACATCTCATTTTATAGTTGTCAGGTCATTTTATAATTTTGATTTTAAAATAATAAAAAATACNTTACAGGGTTTGACATCTCATTTTATAGTTGTCAGGTCATTTTATAATTTTGATTTTAAAATAATAAAAAATACAGAAATCATTTAATAGTTCAATAGATGGGTTTTTATAACTATATGAAACTATATTACAAAATTTTGAGCTATATTATGGATTTTTGACATTGTTTCGCAATTTTCAATTTTTCCAAGCTTGNCTATATTACAAAATTTTGAGCTATATTATGGATTTTTGACATTGTTTCGCAATTTTCAATTTTTCCAAGCTTGTTGAAATCCTAAAATTTATATCTTTTTAATATTAGTGCAAATTAAAATGATTTATGAGCATTAATAATCTTATTAAATTATCTAAATATTTGTAATGTAAAGTTAAAAGAGCGAATTTTTAATATATTGATAAATTATATTAATATGAAGATATTTACAGCTATCTTATTAAAGATGTTCAAAAAATGACTTGTAGTTTCATACATTTTGTGGATATTTTAAAATATAGTGTTAAATAAAATCATAGTTTTTAATTTAGCGATGAATGCCTTTAATCCATACTTTCTTNTAGTGTTAAATAAAATCATAGTTTTTAATTTAGCGATGAATGCCTTTAATCCATACTTTCTTGAAAAATCCAAGTGTAAATATTAATAAAATTCTCAATAAATGAGAAACAAATTCTTTTTATTTTATCATAAATATGTAAACTTGATTAAATATTTTTGTCAAATTAAATTAAATATTGTCAATCGATGACAAAAATGATCAAAACTGTACATTAAAATGGTTTTTTACAAAATATTAAATGAAAAAATAATTCAATTACCATCAATAACTGCTAATTTGTTAATGCACCTTGGAAGGAATGAAAAAATATTTCTAAAAAAGCCTGCACAGTCTTCAGGAGAAATTTTAAGACAAGGTCAAAGATATAAGGATTTATTAAGATCCTCATTATTTGACCTTCTTTGACGAATTATTAGTTCTCACTTTGAAAATAAATTTTCGATGGGATTTAGGAAAGGCGAGTATGCGGGAAGGAAGAGTAATTCATGAGGACTATTGATAAATTTTTGTCTTATTATCTCACTTTTGTGAAATGAAACATTATCTAAAATTANTCATGAGGACTATTGATAAATTTTTGTCTTATTATCTCACTTTTGTGAAATGAAACATTATCTAAAATTATTAATGCACGATGGATATCAATTTCATTGATTTGAAGTATTAAATCATCAATTTTACACGGTTTTGAATGACAAAATAATGGTTCTGTTTGTGCTTGATATCTTATTAAGCCTTCTTTATTCATTACTGCACATATGCTAATATTTCATGCTCTCAGGCCTCCAACTACATGCACTGCTGAAGTACCTACCAAAGATCGTCCCATTTTCGTTCTCATGCTGACATTGAATCCCATCTCATCAACAAAAATGATGTGGGATTCGTCTGTCTGTGACAAAATTTCAAAAAATCTAGTTGCAAAATTGTATCTGTTTTCTATTACATCTTGGTCATTTCTTCTTTCCGGAATCAAAGCCGTTCGTTTGATTGTGTAATTAAATGACTTTATGTGTCTATCTACTGTTTTTTCAGATACAGTAATTTCATATTANGTTCGTTTGATTGTGTAATTAAATGACTTTATGTGTCTATCTACTGTTTTTTCAGATACAGTAATTTCATATTATAAAGCGAGTTTTTCCTTTATTTCTCTGAGTGTTATTCCACAATTTTCATCAATCAAATTTTGAATTTCTTCTATATGTATTTCTCAAGTGCTTTTCTTCTTTAAGGAGGAAAATTAAAGACAAGTATTGCTAAAAGAAAAAATTTCTGTTTGATAACTGCACAGATAGTTACGTATTTAATGTTTAACATAGAAGCAATATTTTTTCTTGAGTGTCCAACCAAAAATGATTCAATAATACGTTTTCTAATTTCGTTAGATATTGTCATAAAGAGTTTAATAGTTATTTTAAAAAGATTATTCGCTTTATTTATAAAATTTCCAATAAAAAGCTTGGATATAATGATTGAGTATTCTATTTTTGCAAGTAGAAAAGATGCTAATTTGGGAAAATCATAAATAACTAAATTTCCTGATCAAAATAGAATTAATAGTTTCATTTTAAATATGTAAAGTTCAAATTTACTGTTTGTCTTTTAAAAAATTTAGACTGTGTAAAATTTTGAACTAATATCTATTTGAGCATATTATTCGTTAGTAAATTTGGACTTGTAACTTTTTGACAAATTATTATAATTATAATAAGTTAAGAAATCAATATTTTTATCTTTTAAACTATATTATATTTTTTTAAACTGGTTTACAAAAAGATAAGAATGACTGAAAATGCTATATTAAGATTTTTGGTAGCCTTCATTAATGATAAATTTCGAGATCGTTAATCTTCATAAATCATTTTAATTTGCACTAATATTAAAAAGATATAAATTTTAGGATTTCAGCAAGCTTGGAAAAATTGAAAATTGCGAAACAATGTCAAAAATCCATAATATAGCTCAAAATTTTGTAATATAGTGTCATATAGTTATAAAAATCCATTTATTGAACTATTAAATGATTTTCGTATTTTTTATTATTTTAAAATCAAAATTATAAAATGACCTGACAAAATTATAAAATAAGATGTCAAACCCTGTATTGAAAAGAATTTTTCAATTTATAGTCGGAAAACCGACTGGTTCGGTTAAACCTATACAAGCTGAACCTTTTAACAGTGTTTTTATCACTGTTTTCAATTAATTGTTTGCTTTCCACGTTGTCTCCAAGCGCAAAACATTTATTTCCGTTAAATTCGCTTTCGACTTGTGGAGCAGTGTTAGAACTGATTGAATCTAATAAATTAGTAGTCACTTCACTACCGCAACCATTTGTGTCGATAGTAAATCATTATTTACATAAATATAAAATACAATAATTTACTATAAGTTTTGTATTATTTTAATTTTTGATTGATCCAATTGTGTGTAAAATGACCACCACGGGCCTTGTTTTTAATAAAAGGTGTGTATGAATAAAAACTACTCTATAAATACGCTCTTTGATTTAGATAAAACATAATATTTAATAAATATTCAATTTTTTACATCATTAATCGCTCCAATTGGGCTTTTTACGATTTTACATTGTTGATCGATTTTCCCATGCCTAAAAGTTTAGCCGCTCATAGACATTTTTGAAATTTTTAGCATACCAGTATGATGATAGAAAGCACACCTTTAATTAAACGATGCAGCATGGGCCAAGTGAGTATGAACTCAACAGCCCATTTAGGTAAACCATCACATTTAATTTAGGGATTAAGATAGTTTAAAAGCTGGCCTTAGATATGAAATAAAGAATTATCCTATGTTAACTTTGGTTCCTTCTATTATTCTGGCTTTAAGTATATGGTTTCTATCACCTTTTAATACGTTAAATGAAACGAGTATGCATGTCTTGGCTGTATTTTTAGGGTATTATGAATCTAATTAATTTGTTTAGGTTTGTTGTTTCTTTGTTGGTATCTTCTTATGAAGTATCGTCTCTTGTTGCTTTGGCTTTAAGTATTTTAGCTATCACTAAGAATTTCATGTGTCAAACTAATAATGGAGTATTTATAGAATGTAAATTATGTGATACAAGTGATTATCATTGTAGCGGCTTCAAGGTATATTATAATTTTTGATTATATGTTTTAGGGATCATTTAAAGTATTGACGTCTGGTTTTAGTAACGAAATTGTCTGGTTAGTCTTTTCTGCTTTTCATATTGGAAAAGCAGTAGAAGTAACTCACCAAAAAATGATTTTTAGGTTACAGGATTTGGAAGAAGGTTGGCCTTACATTTACTAGCTCTAATGGGAAAGAGCCCTTTGGGTTTAGCTTATAGCTTTTCATTAGCAGGTATTCTTTCAATCTTTTAATTTTTTGTAAAGAGCTCATACTAGCGCCATTCATACCATCAAATACAGCTAGAGGCGGAGGTGTTTTAATGCCTATCGTCGTATCTGTAATTAATGTATTGAAAGAGACTAATGAAGGATTAGATGACAATATATCTAAATTTTTGATATTATCAGCTGCTCAATCCAACTTGATATCATCATCAATGTTTTTGACTGGCCTAGCCGCAAATCCTTTGATTAGTAGTAAAGCTTTATATCAATTAGATATCGAATTTGGTTTTATACAATGGCTGAAAGGTGCTATTGTTCCCGGTGTTTTCTGTATGATTTTGGTGCCATTTGTTTTGGTTTATTTGATCAAACCAAGAAAATACGATTATGAGTCATTATTTGAGAAAATCGATGAGGAATTAGAAGAGCTAGGTGGATTAGAAAGTAAAGAATGGGTAAATCAATTTTTATTCTTATCTTTTAGAATCTGTTATTTGTATTACTTGGATGTTTGTTATTCTGGTCTACTGAATATTATACAGGATTGAATAATGCTATGATTGCATTCATTGCAGTTGTTATAATGATATTTTCGGGAATAATTGACTGGAATGATATTGGAAAAAATTCTAAAGCTGTATCAATTTTTGATATTTAACTTTTTAGTGGGATACATTTTTCTGGTTGTCAGGATTTATAGTTTTAGCCGATCAGTTAAATAAGCTCGGCATTTCCGATTGGCTCGGTAGTAAAGCTTCCGACGTACTCCTCAATTTTAACTTGAGTCCTCTTAGCTCAACTTATAGTCTTTCTTTGATATACTTCTTTACAACATATACGTTTTCATCTGCTACTGGCCATATCGTATCTCTCTGTGTGCCATTTTTTGAAGCTGGAGAAAGATTACAATCTCCTAAATATATATTGGTCTCTTTGATTGCATACTTTAGTGCTCTTGGTTGCTGTTTGGTACTTTTGTATTTTTATATTTGTAGACTTCATATTCAACAGGCTCTTCCGCCATTTATTTTGGTCAAGGCTATATAGAAAGAGGAGAATGGTTTAGAATTGGATTTATAATGGCTATATTTTATATTCTTGTCTATCTAACACTGGGATACTTATGGTGGGATTTTTTGGGATGGTCATAAAAGACTTTACTTTTTTAATTTATAAAGTGGACGCCATAGTTATTTGGGAAATGTGCGCTATTTTTATTGAAGATATTTGATATTTTCCAATAAAAGAAATTAGAGTTTTGTTGGTGTTTCCTTTGAAGTCTTCACTTTGCATCAACTTTCCTATTTCTGATCAACCTTTAAAAACGAAAGTTGGCCGGTAAAAGAATCATCTTATTTTATAAAAAAACTAACATTTATATGATTTTTAAACTTTGTTTTCTTTAATTTGGGTATAATCAATCCTCCATTGCCCACATTTACGTTCAAGTATATGGGACAAAATTTTTGAAGCCTCGGTTATAAGTCTAGAATATTAGTGATCATAGTGAAAATAGGTTGAAGAAGCAACTAAAATGGTAAGAAATATAGCTAAGAGTTATTTTATGGATAGTAAATACATAAATACTTAAATTTATTTTCATTCTTACTATTTTATGCATTCAAGAAACTAAAATTCCTCGACTAATTAGAATATAATTATGTTTCAAAAATTTTGTTCCATATTACAAATTTTTGGTAATAAATAAAAATGTGATTATAAAAATCACCAAACATGTCGAATTATAAAATCACAAAACATAAGAAATACTACCTTTGAATAACTCAATTGTAAATAATATCCTCAGTTAATTAAAAGGAGTTTAAATTCATGGGATGTAGCCCTTATTTTCAAATCTCTTTTAATTAAGAAACTATAAATAACAGGCTTTCCCTACTAATGATTATACAAAAATGTACCAAAAATTAGAATTAATATCTTAGAAAAGTGATATTGGACTCCACTACTAAACAACTAAAAAGAATCTGTCAAATAGTCAAAAGGTCACATTGGCATCGATAACTTCCATGCGCCTAAAGCATGTAACCCCAAAAATCATATAGACAGGTTCTATATGATGATTTGGTTGCTTTTAGGAGGAAGTTGTGATGCTCTTTGTGATCTTTTCGGGCTGTTTGAATATACTTCAACAACAATCGCATTTATGATTCTGAACATGAAAGTGACATATGAGTCCTGATTAATGGTAATATTTTGTTTTATATTTTTAATAAACTTATTTTTTCTTTATAATCCACAAATAAACACCTTTTATTCTTTTGATGTTACAAGATATATGGGACAAAATTTTTGAAACATAATTCTATACTAATTGGTCGAGGAATATTAGTTTCTTGAATGCATAAAATAGTAAGAATGAAAATAAATTTAAGTATTTACTATCCATAAAATATCTCTTAGCTACATTTCTTGCTATTTTAGTTGCTTCCTCAACCTATCTATTTTCACTAATATGAAAGAATTATAACCGAGGCTTCAAAAATTTTGTCCCATATTCGTAAAAATGGAATATTAGTTTACGTTCGAATAAGGATCATAATTAAAATCTGAAGTTAGTCAGAAACTTCATTAATATATCAAGGAAGTTATGGTTTCCAATGGCAGAGGTAAAACAAGATCTCTGTTCAACATAAAACTAAACATAAATTTATGGGAATAACTAACTAAAAGAAAACTCAAAAACATCATATTTAAATGGCCTACTGATGTAAAGAGTTTTTTTAAATAGTTGGATCAATGTAAAAGGACTCTATACTAAGAAATCGATTATATATCCCTTCTTGTGATATAAATACTCTTAGATTTAAAATAATCAAGATACCAGAGAATATCAACATGGAAATGTTAAAAGTGGAGACTATTCGGTGGCTCATGGTAGAAAATTCCTGATAAAAGATAAAAAAGCCATAAAATTGTTATTTCTATTTAATGATATTATCTGGATAAGAATATTCAAGAACAATCTTCAACTTAAAATCAAAGCAAAATGGAAAGTGATTACAAGAATGTCGTCACAAAAACTAGTTCCAAGTATCATACATTTGAACTTATGTGTGATTTCTGCTATGAAGATATAATACTTTACATGCCTGGTAGCTTCGTTTTGATGGGAAATGATTAAATGCTCTCGAAATTAAATTCTATCAAATGAAAGAACTGATATTTCTGGAAATATTAAGGTCAGATTATGGAAATACAGAAAACATCTTGTTCCAAGTAACGCCATGGTTATTAACAAGTAATTCTATAACAAGATCTTGGGTGATGATTATAAAAAAGAAAAGGTGGAATTGAAGGGGCTAATTGAAGATGGTATTAATTCATGTCTTGTTAAATATTCACAGTTGAAAGTCGAAATAGTTCACGTCTTCAACTTTATTTTGAGAATGGGATTCTCAAGATAAAGTTGAAATTTAGTTTTTGATTTCCAAAAGTGGACCTGAACTTTAAAACTCAGCAATTATTTTTTCAAAAAAAAGAAAATTTTGTATTTTCCTAAAAGTTCGTTTAGCTTATTTCTATTTTTAGGCTACTGTGTCGATTAGTGAATCATTTAAAACATCTTAAGTTAGAAGTCAGTTTAAGAAATTAAGTTGAGTTAAATACTAAATCAACTTACTCGACTAGTATCATACGGTAACGAATCGTTGCCGACCTCTAATCAATAAAAATTTTGTGATATCTATATAAAATAAGCTTTTTTATATAAGAAAGTATGAGGTCTATTAACTCTAGAAATGGGTATTGAGAGAAAATTGAGCTTTAATGCCATTTTGCATTTAGTGACTGATTATAAAAGTTCTTAGAATGGATTTAAAAGAGATTCCTATGTTTACATTTTCTGAGAATACACCAAGTTTTTATATAAATGTAACTATAAGCTTATTAATAAATAGGAATCTTCTGTCTCAGAAACAACTATAACGTCAAGCTTATCTGAAGAAACTATTATCCAAAAATCTCCTGATGTTTTAGGTAATACAACGAACCAGATAGCTTATAAAAATATTCAAAAGTATACCAAGTCCTTGGAAAGAGGTAAAAGGAGGGTGGATAAAATAGCTCACTTGTTGGATATAAATTTTGACCTTGAACGTACTAAGCAACCAGATAATTTGTTAGATCCGCCTTATGAAGGTACATCTAAATTGTAAAGTTGATAGACAATATGGGCGAAAATAATAAAAGATTAGATCGTTTAGAAGTAAGAATAGAAGAGATTGTAGAAGAACAGAATATAATCCAAAAAGCTACGCACAAAGTTATTGTTTATTTTGACTTTTAGAACCTGGTAAATGTTTCTGTTACTCTTGATAAAATATTCCGGATTATAAACCCTAATCACGATTCCAGCTTTTTGGGCCCAAACAGTGATATGAACTCTAGAGAGAGAATCGAGACTAGTGAAACGCCGTCAAATGGTGATTCTTTAAGCTCGGATATTGACAACAGGGAATTATATTGAATATAAGTCAATATCCAACATTTCCAATAAATGTCTTATTATCTGACAATGATCATCAAATAATTAGATGGATAGTTTCAACAATAGAGTTTAATCATGAAGTATACTAGTAAAAAGTGTTATAAATAAAAGATAAAAAGGGGGATTTATTCTATAAATATTCAAGTATAAATACTTGAATATAAATTTGATCATGAGTTTCATAAATCTTCCTACCGCACATAATGCCTTCACTAATACTCCCACCCATTATGTGCTTATCAATCATATTAATACCTTTAATTTGAGCCATAAAGGCATTCCTATTTAAAGGCTTCGTAAACACATCAGCTAAATTTAATTTCGAGGATATAAATTCAAAATCCACAATTCTTCCTTCAACTAAGTACCTAATATAATGGTATTTTATATGGATGTGCTTACTTCTTGAGTGATATACTGGATCTCTTATTAAAGCTAACGCTGACATATTGTCACAATAAATATTCAGTGCCACCACTTCATTTTGAAAATTTAATTCTGAATTAAATTGCGAATCCATACAGCTTCACGTCCAGTAGTACATACTGCTACATATTCTGACTCCATTGTGGACAAAGAAATAATGGATTGTTTTTGAGAAGCCCAACTCACTGCTCCATGAGCCTTAAGAAATACATAGCCAGTACAACTTTTTCTGGTAATTGGGCAATTAGTAAAATCGCTATCAGAGTATCCTATTATTTTATTGCTAGAGTCCTTGTAGTATCTAATGCCATAAGAACTTGTACAGTTTATATATCTAAGAATCCTTTTAACAAAAAGTATATTTTCATAATTATATTTAGACATGGATCTCGAAGCAATTCCAACGCTTTGCAATATATCAGGGCGACTTGTTACAGAGAGATAAAGAAGACTGCCTATAATAGAAGATAAGGAAACTCTTTTATATATTTTTCTTCATAGTTATTACTCATTATAATTTTAGAATTAGCAACTGATGGCGTATCAACTGGCTTCGAACTATCCATCCCGAATCTTTTCAGCATTGCTCTGGTATATTTACACTGTGTAATCTCAAGGTAAGATTTGTTATAATTAATTTCTATGCAGAGAATAAACTTCAAATCTCCAAAATCCTTCATCTTAAATAAAGAACTGAGTTTAGTCTTACATAGTTCCAAAGTCTCTAAGCAGTTACTACTAAGCACTAACTCATCAACATAAATTCCAACTATCACTGTTATGTCCTTTTTTGCAGATTTTGTTAATATTTTTGTACTATCACTTTTAACATTCTTAGATTAGATATATATATTCCTGGCTCAAATTTTGATTGAATAAAGCCTAAACCAACTAAAGCATTTTCCAACTTAATATTTCATTGGTGGGGTGCCTGTTTGAGCCCGTAAATGGCTTTCTTCAGGCGATAAACTAACTTCTCTCCATTCTTTCCTGTTTTCTCATAGCCCTGTGGTTGTTCTATAAAAATTGTCTCCTGAAGATCGCCATTTAAAAAGGCAGACTTTACGTCCATTTGGTGGAGATAATGGGAGTTTTGTACTGCATTTGCAAGAATCATTCTAAGACTGCATATCCTAAGAACCGGTGCAAATGTCTCGCTATAATCTTCACCAAATGATTGACTAAAGGCTCTGGCTACGATTCTAGCCTTAAATTCATCAATACTGGAGTTTGGGTTTTCNTCACCAAATGATTGACTAAAGGCTCTGGCTACGATTCTAGCCTTAAATTCATCAATACTGGAGTTTGGGTTTTCTTTCAATTTGTATACCCACTTGGAGGAAACTATATTTTTGTTTGGCGGGGGTTCAACTAGTTCAAATGTATCTTTTTCTACAAGTGATCTAAATTCCTGGTCCATTGTATCCATCCAATGCTTAGAATCTCTGCTGGTGACCGCTTCAGTGAATGTTTTTGACTCTCTTGTAAACAATAAGTATTCTGGTGCTAAATTCCTCAATCTCCTTGATTGTCTGGTAAGTTCTTCTAATTCTGGCTCTGCACGTAAAATTTCAGATTCAATATTTTGATTCTCTGATTCAGCATATATATTTTCTCCCACCGAATCAAAATTTGTGGATGGCTCATAAAGATCATTACTGCTGTTTAAATTTGAAAAATCAGAGCTTAATTGTTCATCTATTGGAATTTTATCTACTTCCTTGTTTATTGGAATTTCTTTTTGCTCATCTCTTTGATTGCTTAATATATCGCACTTATCAACTGTTTCTGCTCCTGTTTTTGGTTCAACATTATAACTAGACTGACAGATGATATAGTCACTATTATTATAGTTTTTTTCATTCTCCAATATTGGAAAACTGGTCTCATCAAAAATAACGTCACGTCTAATAATAATCCTTCTTGATTGAATGTCCAATAATCGATAAATTGTTGTATTACTTGAATAGCCTAAAAATACACACTCTAATGCTTTTTGATCCAACCTTCTCCTCTTTTGTTTTGGTAAATGTGCAAAAGCTCTGTACTCAAACGGCTTAATTGTGCTTAAGTCCTTTTGTTCTCCAAAGAAGATTTCCCTTGGTGTTTTGTCGCGTACACTGTTTATTATCATCTTCCTTACCATTAAAGCGGTTCTAAAGGCCTCAGCCCAATAAGATAAATCTAAACCAGAGTTGAAAATCATAGCTTTTACAGCTTCTACTACTGTCCTGTTGTTTCTTTCAACAACCCCATTAGACTGTGGTGAATAAACACATGTCTTTTGGTGACAAATTCCTCTATTGGTGGTGTATTTATCAACTATGTGGTTGAAAAACTCACCTCCTGAGTCTAACCTTATATTTTTAACACGCTTTCCTGTTTGCAGCTCAATTTGATTTATAAAATCTATAAGATTTTTGGTGGTTTCCTTTTTATTCTTCTGTACANTTCCTGTTTGCAGCTCAATTTGATTTATAAAATCTATAAGATTTTTGGTGGTTTCCTTTTTATTCTTCTGTACATAGCCAAAGCTCATTCTAGAGTAATCATCCACTATCAGTAAAAAGTATTTGGCTCCTCCTCTAGATGTTGTGTTCATTGGTCCGCAAAGATCAATATAAAGTAAATTTAAGATATCCTGTGACCGCGGTTTCTCTATTTGTTTAAATGGCTCTCTCTTTGACTTAGCTTTTATACAAGGTTCACAAATAATTGAATCATCTTGTGATTCCATAAAGTCAATCATTCCTTTCTTTTTCATTTCCAATAGTGTTCCTTTGGATATATGATTCAATTTCTTATGCCAATCAATAATAGTAGACTGGTTACTCAAAAACTCTTTCTCATTGCCAATTAAAGTGTACATATTACCTTTCCTTTTACAGTGTAGTATGTCTATGATTTCTAATAGTGCATTTATCACTTTTAAATTTTACAGAGTACTTTTGATCAATCAGTCTGGATACTGATATTAAGTTATTTTGGAGCTTGGGGATATAGTAAACATCTTTTAAAATTAGCTCTGCATGCCCTAATACTATTTTAAGATCTCTTTACCGAGTGCTTCCATTGTAGTGTTATTTCCCATATAAATTAACGGCTTCCTGGTATACTCGGTGTAATTTTCCAAGCTATCCTTTTTGCTAGTGTAGTGCTGGGATGCACCACTGTCTATATACCACAAATTGGTATCTTTTACATCATTTAACTTAAAAACACAGTCTTTTTCACCTGGTTTTTCTTCAAAATACCTTGCTTGCTCCTTTCTAAAGTTTGACTTCGATCAAAATATATTGCAACATGACCAACTTTATTGCAATTAAAACAGTGTTTTCTATTACCACTTTTATAAGGCTTTCTATTATCATATCCTTTATCTTTTTGTGTATTTAGAAATTTTTCCTCATTATTTCCAAAATTTTGGTCTTTCTTTTTCGTTTCTTCGTGAAGGAGTCTACCTGTAACGAAGTTAAGAGTTAATTCGTCAGGATCTTTATTCTCTAGTGCTATTATTAAACTACTATATTCGTCTGTTAACGAGTTTAGTAGTGTCATAACTACATCTTCTTTGACCTCTGCACCAACTGATTTAAGTTGATCTGCGAGGGTTTTTACTCTATTTGTATGCGTTAGCATATCTACTCTCTCCTCCATTTTTATCATAAAAAACTTTCTGCGCATAAAGAGTTTATTCGCCGAATTCTTGGCCTCGTATAGCTCTGTTAATCTTGACCATATGGGATAAAATTTTTGAAACATAATTATATTCTAATTGGTCGAGAAATTTTAGTTTCTTGAATGCATAAAATAGTAAGAATGAAAATAAATTTATGTATTTATCAACTTTACTATCCACAAAATATCTCTTAGCTATATTTCATTCCATTTTAGTTGCTTCCTCAACCTATTTTCACTATGATCACTAATATGGCACAAAATTTTTGAAGCTTCGGTCATAATTCTTTCATATGGGACAAAATTTTCTTACATAAATCTATTCTAATTGGTCGAGGAATTTTAGTTTCTTGAGTGAATAAAATAGTAAGAATGAAAATAAAGTTATGTATTTATCAACTTTACTATCCACAAAATATCTCTTAGCTATATTTCATTCCATTTTAGTTGCTTCCTCAACTTATTTTCACTATATGCATTAATATTCTAGAATTATAACCGAGGCTTCAAAAATTTTGTGCCATATGAAAGAATTATAACCAAGTCTTCAAAAATGTTGTCCCATATTAGGTACGGGGTATCCTCTGTATCAACATGAATCAGTTGGTTACCAGCCAAAGAAAGACAGATAACAAACCTAGCCTTTAACTGCATTGTCTCTAGGTCTCCGGCACTAATTCACTCCACGTTGTTTATTACAACGTTCCATAGCTTCCTTTCTTGAAGCACCATTTTTATTTTCCTTTTCCATATCTGGAAATTGCTACCATAAATTTCTCTATTGCGCTTATATTTGTAAAGGTGTCGGGGCTCATAACTTGTTATAAATAAAAGCTAAAACGAGGGATTTATTCTATAAATATTCAGGCATTTATACTTGTCTATAAGTTTGATCATCAGTTTCATAAATCTTCCTACACACATAATGCCTTCACTAATATAGGCGCATTACCTTGATGGAGGTGACTTTTATCTAAACCACGTTTTATATTGCACTTTTTCCAATTACTAAACATGGAATCCAAGCATACATCTTTATACCATAAAGAGTTCATTTTTCCTTTATTTCTAATATATTTATCGAGTTAATACTACCATTAGAAAAGAATACTGAAGCCATAACTTTTTGATCTCTTATTGACTTTATGCGTGTTTCAACAATATTTGATTCTTTTGATTGCCAAATTTTTGCGTTAAACCCAATTTTAGGGTCCCAAAACCTCAGCCACGTTTCATCACCTGTAATTATATCAAATATATTTTTTCATTTTTTATTTTCATACTTTTCTAGAAAACTTTGACAAAAATTAATTCGTTGATTTTTGATCATCAGTAAGATAATTCGGGATCCACTTAAACATTTTCTTTTAGAGACCTAATTTGTTTTTGATGTAATTTCTAGTTTTGGAATTTGAGAATCCGAGTATGCTTACAATCTCATTAACTGAAATTTACCTGTCTTCTTCTATTAATCCCTTTACAAAATCATCGTATTTTCCTTCATCGTGTCTCATAGACCTCCCTTCTCTTGGGTCATCTTCAAATGTTGTTTAACCAGACACAAATCTTCGCCATTTAACAACAAATGAATACGAAGGACAATCATTATCATAAATACATATAAGTGTTTTAAAAATTTGCATTGAGTTCATTCCTGTTCTGTAATAGTTATAAACTAGGTATCTAAAATATTCGATTATATTCTGTATAAATCACACACTCTTTTATTGTTAATAATAATTCACATACAAATTGTATCATATGGCACTTCATTTTCGTTCAGAGTAGTTCCCATTTTATTTATTAAATAATTAGTTGAAAAAGAGTGAGAATAGTCTAGATTCATTAAAAATTTGGTTGAATTAAGAAGAGATTCAAAAAGGGACTACTCTGAACGAAAACAAAGTGCCATATTAGTAATATTAGGGCGTTCCGCGCAAAGAGGCACTCGAATTTTGTTTAATCATTCCTTTAATAATATACTAATAATATCAAGACTTTTAAATTAATTTATATAGACTACAAGCTTTATTTATAAATAATTATATTTTGAATATTATCATGAATAGCTTGCAAAAATAAAAAGATTCAATTTCAGATAAAGAACAGCGGATTTTCATCAAATTTGGCGTAATTCTGGGACACAGTTCTGGGATAATTCATAAATAATTAGTTGAATCAGCTGGAAATAGTGCCTATAAACTAAATACAGTCAAACATTTAGTTACTAAGATTAAGAGAGGCTACAATGTGGTCGAAGATAACAGAGGAGGTGATACAAGTGATATCTCGAAAAAAGAAAATGTAATAGATGAAATTAAAGAACTGTCGGCCAAAACTAGAACATGGTCTTACCTCGAACTTTTCATGCGGGTAAATTGTAGTAAAAAACAGTATTTCGATATTTAACAGAACATTTACAAATGAAAAAATTAAGTAAATGGATACCTCATTTTCTCACGGATAAACAAAGAGAACATAGAGTGTTAGCATGTAAAAACAATATGCAACTCTTATCAAGACAAAATAACTTACTTAATCGAACTTTGGCAATAGATGAAACTTGGGTGTCTTTATACATGCAACCTCAACGTGACCAGATTCGATCTTGGAGAAATAAGAATGAAGACCCACCTGAATTTGTACTTCAATCTAAATATGAAAGAAAGAGAATGCTAATACTAGCAATGGCTTTTCAAGGTGTTGCTTATTGGAAGCTCTGTACTCCTAAAGAGACAGTAATTGCAGAAGCCTATAAAAACTTCCTAATTGAATTATTCGACAAATGGTTACCTGATAAGAAATCCAAGGTACCTATGATATTACATGATAATGCTAGTACACATAAATCAAATCTTATAAAGCAGTATTTTATTGATGAAAATATTCGGGTTTGGGATCATCCCCCCTATAGCCCTGAAATTAGCACACCTGATTTCAATTGTTTTGGGCGATTAAAGAGGAAGTTAAAGGAAAACAATTATGATGATTGGCATGAACTAGACATTCAGCTAGAAAATGCAATTCAGGAGCTTAATGCTAAAGGTTTTATGAATGGTATCCAGAAACTACCCGAAAGATGGAGAAGTGTAATAGATGCAGAAGGTTCGTATCTATAAACACACTAATTTTTAACTTTATATTCTTATAGTAAATTTTTTCGAGTGCCTCTTTTCTCGGAACGCCCTAATACATTAATCAATTCCCACACTTTTTTGATACCACACACCGATTATTTTGTTATAATATTGTATTTTCCCTTAGTTTTCACGGACTTAATGCGAACCCTGTATAAATGAAAAACAAAATATGATAATAAGGTCCAAAAAGCTTGACTTTAAAAAGAGTAACGTCTATCTTCAATTTAAGCCTAAGTTTCGAATTATTCTTTTTAGAACATCTATAAAACTCAGCGAAAATCAGAATCAAAGTTAAAATGGCATATAACAATAACATGTACGATAACCCTTTCTTAGAACCAGGTGAAACAGTAGATTGCGACTCTTATGGAACTAATAATAGACATTCTAATCTCCTTGATTTCGATTTTGGCACACCTCAAGAAAATACTCAATCTTACACAAGCCAATACGATAACTATTCTTACAATAACCAAAGTAATTACTCACACGACAATCAGTCATCTTATTCCTACAATATTGAGCAGGAATATTGTTATAATCAATCTTCTCATAATCATTCGAAAAGAGAATCTTATCAAGGCCCAGACGCGAACAAAAAAACGAGGACTGAAATGTCCTCTGAATATAATCGACAAGACGATTATCAAACAATGTTAATTGGATTTCCTTCCTCAAGAGAAAATGCCGAAGTTTTAATGAGGAGATATGAAGATTCTTTATTACATTTTTCTATATTACACAAATACATAGATGGTCAATTCAGGTCGGAAAGTAACTTAATCAAGTATTTGCAAGGTAATTCTGGTGACATCAAGTTAGAATTACAAAGAATGAACACTGATACGATGGGTTCACCTATTGCTTCGCTAATCGAGACTAATAAGAATCAGATTGATCTGAAAATGAAGGCTATGAATGTTCTAAATGATTTTCTTGTTGAATCTGGTAAGCTTTACAGTCAATTTATTTCCGAATCCTTAGGCATTAGAGACAAAATCAGAAGCAAGAGAGGATACATTGAACGGGAGAAAGTGATTTTGCAAGAAGCCAAAGATAAGTATGTTTTAAGGGCTGAGTTGTTGCAAAATGAAGGCAAATCTAAGAGATTAAGTAGAGTATTTAAAAGAACTCAAACTGATACTACTATCTTGAAATCCAAACTTATGATGGCTAAAGGTTTCTACAAGGCAGCTATTAAGCAATATAACAGAAATTTAAAGGCTTATTATGAAGTTGAGATCCCAGAGTTTGTAGCAAAGATAGCTAAAGAGACTCAAGAAGTAGATTCCAAATTTCAAGAGATTTTAAAAGATTATTGTAGCCTTGTTGAGAAGGACATTAGAGATCAATATGAATTAACTTTGAATTCTAATTCTCACTTTAAGTTATCCAATGCGTATAGCTCTTTGGATCTTCATAAGGATTACTTTTCTTTGATTTTTTCCAATGAAATCGCTTCAGTTGATATTCCATTGGCTACATTCGAGGCTCATAGAGTCGATGATATTTCTGATTAAATTTTTATACATTCACTATCTCCAAAATCTTACCTTTTAACAAGTCTACAATCAAAAAGCTCCTTAGACAATTTTTCATTTAAAACTCTTTCTGATACCTAAAAGTTTAAAGTATATTTGGCCTAAAAGAACATTCATAGATAATTTTTTAATTTAAAAAGGTATAGAAGCCAGAAATATACTTGAATCAAATTTCGTCTTCATTAGAGAACAAAGACGCCTGTCTCAAGCTAGTAGTTCTATAGACAGGCACGTGATCTTGAGTGGGGCTCTGCACGCCTCTCAAGTTACTCAATCTACGACTTCTCAAATGCTGGATATGGCGACCAAATATGTTGTATGGAACAGAACGTCTCCTAATCAAAATAGGTTGTAAACTACTATTCCAACCTACCAAGTTTGTCTCTAAACAATTATCTTCATCATCCTCTTCTTCTTGAGTCTGGGTTTCATGATTAAGGAGGTCATGAAGATTATTGCCTGATTCTATTGAATTTAATTCCGTATCGGAGGTGGTTGAAGTGTTCTTACGTTTCTTGTATTTGATTATCGTTTCTTTTACTAAGAATTCAAATAATCTACCAATAAATTCGTCGTCTTCATCCAAAAACTCAACAAAATCTTCATAACGGATATTGTTCTCTGGCTAAACATATTAAACACATGAAAGGTTTACTTCAATGAGGTCTAACTTGGATTTGACGTCGGTGTAGAGCTTCTTTATCTTAGTGAGGCATTCTTTATCGTAGTTCTTCTCGCTCCATTTGCCCATTTTTCCAAGAAATTTATTATGAATGCTCCAATTAAGAACCTGAAACTGGATCCCAAAAGTACATAAAGCGATCCAATAAGGTTAAAAAGGGGCCTCTATCGCTTTAGGTTTAATTCTATACTGATTTTGATCTTATTAGCGCATTTTATGGTGTTTAATCTGTCTATTTTCTAATTATTTCATTATTCTATCGAAAATGGTATCATGTGAAGCTACCAATTAGTGTGATTCTAATATGGCGAAAGGGGTGGCCTCATATATCTTATGATGCTAATAAAAATATAAACAATTACTTTAATGGCATTTTTTTATAATATAAAATCGTCTTTTAGCTGAAACTCGAGGTTTAAAACGCATTTTGGGTCCAAATTTTCATAAACATAAGAAATGGGACTATTTGTTAGCATTTATCCAAAAACTGTAGTTATAAAGTGTTTTTTGGTCATGTTTTCTATTATAATAAAGTATTTTCTCTGAAAAAGTTATATAAATGCGATTAGAACAAGGAACCATGCTTCAATGCAGACGTGTTTCAATCTTTGATGACATAATGGGCCAAAAAGGTGGATGTATTTATACAGATTTAAAAAGAAATTTAAAATAAAAAATGTTTGTTATTTACGATTTATTAACGGAATAAAATTGTACCATTTTACATGAAAATACTTTTAATAGAAATAAACACATTTTTAGAAAAAGAAACAAAATAGAAAATATTATTATAAAGAACGGTTATTTTTTACTAGATTTAACCGATCTAATCAAAGGTTCTAAAGTAGGAAGCGGATCGGCTTTTTTGAGAAAAGGATGCTACGAAAATTAGAAATCAAAGAAATTACCATCAAGAGAGCAGCGGCCGTCGGTCTTTTATCTGCATCAACTTGTAAGGCTTCAGATAAGAAATTCTTAAATAAAGTAGAAAGCGAATCAGGGGATTGAAGAGCCGGAGTTCCATTAGTAGCAATCAAATAAAGAGCCTATATAAAATCAATAAATAGAGGGTACTCTGAGAGGGTTTTCATTCAAATAAGGCGGTTCCCCTTCGATCATTTCAATCGCCATAATGCCTAATGACCAAACATCCACTTTTGGGCCATATTCTTTTCTAGTAACAACTTCTGGAGCCATCCAATAAGGAGTTCCTACCATAGTGGTTCGTTTATTATCATTACCATTTAGTCTAGCACAAAACCCGAAATCAGTCAATTTCACCTGGCCATCCATGGACAATAACAGATTATCCGACTTGATATCTCTGTGAATAACACCTTTCGAATGCAAATGTTTTAATCCTTCCAATGTTTCTCTACAAATAGCAGCTATCTGGCCTTCTGTCATCAAGTTGATGGTGACTATATCCGTTAAGCTACCGCCTTCCATGTATTCCATTACAACCCAAAGGTCTTCTTTATAAAGAAACGAATCGATGTAATTAACTATATTGGGATGTCTACTATCTTTCATTACGATGATCTCGTTAATGATCAGATCTTTCTTTGGTTGTTGTTCTAAATTCATCTGCTTTATAGCTACTTGATGTTTATTTTTGTTGTTGATGGCAGTATAAACGCCACCGGATGCACCTTGGCCCACTTTATTGAAGTTGGAATAGATCAATGTGGGGTCCAAATCTGTGCAAATGGCTTTTAACTTGGAGATTATCTCTTCATTCTCATCTTTCTTGCTCTTTTCTCTCCTTCTAACCTGACCATTAGTCATTGGTTTTACAGCTTTTGGTACGCCATACTTGAGTGCAACTTCTTTTTTGTGCAATGCTTGGACCTTTACTTTCGGCGTTGTATGCTTGATTAGGGATTTCTGTAATTGAGCTTGCGAAGTTGGTGGTTTAGGTGGCTTTCGTTTCGGCTCAAAAGGAGAATTATCGAAATTAGCACCAACACTAACTTTGGTGGGCTGTGGCACCACTTTATTGTTGTTGAACTTAGTCCACACTTGCTCTTCTTTCTGCTTCTCAGAGGTGTAAAATTCAATAATGTCCAATACGGTTTGCGGGTGTGCTTTTTGTTCCCTTTTACTTATTCCAGCCTCTTTTAATAACTTTTCCCATTCTTTGGGCAAGCCTGTAAATTCTCCTGTATTTGAATTGAAACCAACATGAGTCAAATGGACCGGATTGTATGGCGTTGATATGCTCAATTTCTTCTCGGTAGTTAATAAATCAGAGAAGGAAGTAACAAAACTATTCAACATTCCTTTGACAGTGTTATTCTTAGAAGAAGCATTGGAATCCATCAAAGTGGAGTTTGTAGCTACTGGACTTAATGTAGTATCTTTAACCATAGGATATTCCGACCTTCTTCTCTCACCTGTCTTATTTATTTGTGTTTTGCTCTTTGCTAATTTAACACTTCTTACAGTATTGATAGTTGGAACATTACCGCTGCTAATACTTCTCGCAATTTTCATACCAGGTAAATTGTTAGGGATAAACTTGGCTAATGGTTCATAATCTTCTTTGAGATCTTCATTTAACAACGTCTGTACGGTTTCTTCGTTATCTAAAGTGGTATCTAGCGAGTTTATCGAGCTTAAAGATAGACATTTCAAATTTGCATCAGCTTCCATAAAATCCTTCTTTAATAAATTAGCGTTCTGATTCTTATAAAAAGCAGCTTCTTTATCTATACTTTCGAGTGTGCTGGCTTCCATTTTTAAAAAGTTCTGCCTTATTTACTCCCGAATTTTTATATGGTGTTATTATTTCCCCTGAATGCATTTGCTTTCATTTAGGAATTAAAACACTCGAGCTAAATTATCAGTTGATGACGATGAATGAATGTTAGTAAATTTCGAAGTATCTAAGAGTAATTGAAATATCCACTATATTATAGTTTTCCACCTTGTTTTTTCGCTTACTTTTTCGATATTGAGGTCCTTATATTTGGAACTTTTGCATCAATCATGTCAAATCTTTCACCAAAGAATTTCTTAATATAATAGTATGATGCATACAAACATAATCCCCCACATATGGGACAAAATTTTTGAAACATAATTCTATTCTAATTGATTGAGAAATTTTAGTTTCTTGAATGAATAAAATAGTAAGAATGAAAAAAATTTATGTATTTACTAATCATAAAATATCTCTTGGCTATATTTCTTGCCATTTTAATTGCTTCCTCAATCTATTTTCACTATGATGCACTAATATTCTAGAACTATAACCGAGGCTTCGAAAATTTTGTCCCATATAGCTATTTTTAACCATTCTATTGATTTCACCATTATTGGATCGAATTTAGATGCCAATAAGGCGTTATAACAAATAATATCGTTTTCAATTTAAGATTTATTCTGATGTATGCAATTTGATCTGTGTATGTCATATTAAACACGTTTTTGATTCCCGCATTATAAGTAAACATTTTGCATTTATTTTCCAGAATATTTGATCATATGGGACAAAATTTTTGAAGCCTCGGTTATAATTCTAGAATATTAATGATCATAGTGAAAATAGGTTGAGGAAGCAACTAAAATGGCAAAAAATATAACTAACAGATATTTTATGGATAGTAAAGTTGATAAATACATAAATTTATTTTCATTCTTACTATTTTATGCATTCAAGAAACTAAAATTTCTCGACCAATTAGAATAGAATTATGTTTCAAAAATTTTGTCCCATATGACGCCTTTATGAGATCAAATGAAACCATAATTACCAAAAACGAAAACATTATCTCCCTATAAAAGCAGTGAAATTAGGTGTTGAAAACTCGAAATGGAGTTCAAAAAAGTGAATAAGGAGAATATTGGAACTAATGAGTTTATTCATATTAACGAGTATATCCTCCCTTAATTCATTGTTAAGAATTTATCATCCCAGAATTTTGGATAATGTATTGGATTTTATTGGTAATACTCCATTGATAAAACTGAACAAAATACCTCAACAAGAAGGAATCGAATGTGATATGTATGTGAAGTGCGATTTCTATAATGCAGGCGGTTCTGTAAAAGATCGGATAGGTAAAAGAATGGTCGAAGAAGCGGAACGAGAAGGAATATTAAAGCCAGGAACTACTATAATCGAACCGACTTCCGGTAATACGGGTATTGGGCTAGCCTTGGCTGCTGCAGTTAAAGGCTATCGACTTATCATTACCCTCCCCGAGAAAATGTCGCATGAGAAAGTGGCTACTCTGAAGGCTTTAGGTGCTGAAATCATTAGAACGCCTACTGAAGCACCGTCCGAATCTCCCCATTCTAATATTGGCGTTGCTAAAAGATTGAATCAAGGAATAGCCAATTCAGTTATTTTGAATCAATATTGTAATCCATATAATCCGATTGCTCATTTCGATGGTACTGGTGCGGAAATTTTGCAACAATTGGATGGTAAAATAGATATGTTTGTTGCTGGGGTTGGTACTGGTGGAACGATCACGGGCACTGCAACTAGATTAAAGAAAGATTGCCCCGAAATCATTATCGTAGGAGCCGATCCCCATGGCTCGATCCTGGCTGTACCGGAATCTTTAAATGATCAGAATGTAAGGTATAAAATGGAAGGTATTGGCTACGATTTTGTCCCAGATGTGTTGGATAGATCGGTAGTTGATCAATGGATTAAAGTCGATGATAAAGAAACCTTTAGATTGGCTAGAAGATTGATTAGAGAAGAAGGTATTTTGTGTGGCGGATCTTCGGGTGCTGCTTTAAGTGCTGCACTTCAAGCTGCGAAACAGTTGAAGAAGGGTCAGAAATGCGTGGTCTTGTTACCGGATTCTGTACGTAATTATATGACAAAGTTTTTGGATGATGAATGGTTGAAATCAAATCACTTGTGCAATGAAACATTCGAGCTGGAAGAGTCTAAGAAGACGGAACAATGGAAAGATGCTACCATCAAAGATTTAAATCTTCAACCTGCTATTACGGTGGAACAAAATAGTTTATGTAAAGATGCGATTAAGAAGATGCAAATCTTGTCGTTTGATCAACTGCCTGTTACGTCTAGTAAAACAGGTAGGGTTGTCGGTTTGGTTACATTAGATTCCATCTTGGTTAAAGTGTCTAATGGCAAAGCAAGATTAACTTCGAAAGTATCCGACCTCATGTTTGATTTCCGCAATAATGCTTCTGATAAGAAGTTTTTGGAGATCACTTTGGATACTAAGTTGGAGACTCTTAATCAGTTTTTCGAATCTAATTCTTGTGCTATTATTACGGAATCAGCGCGCAAGCTTTCCGATGATTGTAAAGAGGAACCAAATTATAAGGCTATCCATGTTTGTACTAAGATGGATCTGATTTCTTATTTGATAAGGCATGCCACTTTATAATAAATTCTTATTGCCAGTTTATTAGGGTGTCCAAGAAAATGTGGCGGTGAAATTTTTCTCCACACCTCGTTTAAAGTGTAATGAATTGAAACCAAAATTGATTCTACACTGCCCGTCAAAAGTGATTCAGTGTTTGGAAAATTCGAACTTAAACGGTAATTCATGAATGAGTAAGATTTTAAGCAAACTAATACTCATATGGTAGATAGATACAGCCTTTGTCTATAACATTAAAAATATTATAGATATGTTTTAAATATTGATAGAGTTATAATTACTCAAAGTTAAAAGTAGGTGATTCAGTGTTTTGTCGACTTTTTTAAAAAATTAAAAATCAATAGACTGTGTGCCTGCCCTTGGTTTTTCTGATCTGTTCGAGTCTTCTATACATTGAACTAACAAGCTTAAGACATACTTCAGCTGAAATATTGTTCCATATATCTTGAATTCTCTCCTAAAGTTCATCTTTGTCTTTACATGGTGGTCGAATTATTAGCTCTCATTTCATATGATCCCATAGATGCTCAATTAGGTTAAGGTCAGAGGATTGTGCAGGCCATCTCATTAACTTTATTTCGTTTCTTTTGAATCATTCTTTATACTTGAAGCGGTATGAAAGGACGCATTGTCATTTTGAAAGTCAATTTTAGATTTGACCAAGCCATACAAGTCAATTGTATACATCAGCCCGTTATCCAGAATAATCTCATATATCTCAGCATTAACACTGACATCAATTCTAAAAAGATACCCAACACCTAATGAAAGCATACATCCCCAAACCATAATTGATCCACCACCGAGTTTTTTTGATTGAGTAATATTGTGATCTCTGAGTGGTTCCCCGATTTTTCTGAAAGTTCTATGACGTCCATCAGATCCCTCTAGATTTACTTTAGTCTCATCTGACCATATCTCAGTCCTTATTTTCCCAATTTCTGTGTGTTTTTCAAATTCTGATCTTGCTCGACGATGAGATTTTTTTAAATTGTAGGCATTTCTTTTTGTATCTAGATACGATGTTGCTACATTTTAATATGCGCAGTATAGTACTCGAAGAGGCGGATATTCCTGCATAGGTCTTGAGTTCTCGCTGTATTTCTGTAGAGGCGAGCATTTACCACTTGTTGCTAATCTTCCAATATATTTTTCATCATACTTATCTAAGACCCGAGGACGACCTATTATAGGCTCTGGAGTATTTTTTCAACTCTATTTATTACTCTGGACACTGTTGCTTATGAAACTCCTACAATTTCAGCTATTTTTCTTGAAGATTTTCCATTTAAAGCAAGTTCGTTAATTCTTGTTTCAATTTTCTTCAATGTTCTTCTTGTCATACCAAATAAGCCTTAATACCTTCTGCTAAGGATTTGAAATAAAAATGAACAATTTTGCGGTATTTTAGAATGTTCTAGAATGAAAATTTTGTAAATTTAAAAAATTCGTCAAAACACTGAATCACCTACTTTTAACTTTGAGTAATCATATCTCTATCAATATTTAAAACATATCTATAATATTTTTAATGTTATAGACAAAGGCTGTATCTATCTACCATATGAGTATTGGCTTGCTTGAAGTCTTACTCATTCATGAATTACCGTTTAAGTTCGAATTTCCCAAATACTGAATCACTTTTGACGGGCAGTGTATATAATAGGGATACAATTTATTTATAAATAATACACACACTTTTATTTTTTTGCAAAATGAGTTTTAAAGAAAAATTGATTGAATCATTTAGTGCTCAAGATCAGCGTATAATCATTAAATATAGTGCGAACATAATTTATTCGCGCACTTTATAATTTCAATATAACTTAATTATGCTTAAAATAAATAAAAAACTTTCATGATTGAATTATTTTACAATATATTAATATTGTTTTTATCTTATTTTTATTTATTTAATTTATTTTAATTTTTATTAAAAAGCATTTTTCAAAATATCTCCGCAATTTTTTGACCATAATTTATTCTCGCATTAACTTTAATTTATGTATTTTTAATGTTTTAAAGCAAATAAATTAAAATTCTAAAAATAATATTAAAAATTATCTATAAAATAATACTTAATTTATTAATAATATGTCTAAATTTGCAAGAATGACTGAAAAAGAGAAAGGAATGATTGATGCATTTAAAGAAGAAGGAAGATCAAATAGATAGATATCAAATAAGCTTGGGATAAATGAAAGTTTAATTAGATATTATTTAAAGAAGAAAAAAGAAATAAAGAAAAGACCTGGTCCAAAAATGAAGTTTTCTAGTTCAACGAAGCAGTTAATAGTTAGAAATTCTAGTAATAAACCAATATCTCTTACAAAACTTAAGAAGAAATGGACTTAAAAGTATGTAAAGAAACTATTAGAAAAGTTTTAAAGGTCTCTCCAAATATTTAATACAAGAGAATGTTGACAAAACCGCCATTAAATGATGATGAAAAATATCAAAGATTAGATTGGGCTAAAACTAAAATAGCCTGGGGGAGATAAATGGAAAAACGTCATATGGAGTGATGAAAAAAGTTTAATTTAGATGGACCAGATGGGTTTGCATATTATTGGCATGATTTAAGAAAGAATGAGTTGATTTTTTCCAAGAGACATACAGGAGGTGGTTCATTAATGATTTGGGTCAGCTTTAACTTCTATGGGAAGCCAAATATCGCATTTATTTCTGGAAAACAAGATCAATTTATGTACCATAAAAACTTATAAAAGAATCTTATACCATGTTTGAATGAATTTGGAGGAGATAATCCACTTTTCCAGCAGGATAACTGTAGATGTCATGTTGCTAATTCTACTATAAAATGGTTCAAAGATAAAAACATCGAAGTTATGTCGTGGCCTCCATACTCACCAGATTTAAAGCCGATAGAAAATTTATGGGGATTGCTCTCTCATCGTGTATATGCTGGAGGAAAGCAGTTTTATTCCATTGATGAGCTTAAGACTTCAATAAGTTGAAGTTGGGAAGGGATTGAAAAAGATGTATTAGAAAACCTAATAAAATCAATGCCAGAGAGAGTTTATGAAGTTATTTATGTTCATGGAGGTTCAATAAAATATTACATTTATTATATATAAATATTTTTTAAAAGTACGGAAATAACTTATGGTCAAAAAAGTGCAAAGATATTTTAAAAAATGCTTTTTAATAAAAATTAAAATAAATTAAATAAATAAAAATAAGATAAAAACAATATTAATATATTATAAAAAAATTCATTCATAAAATTTTATTTATTTATTTTAAGCATAATTAAGTTATATTAAAATTATAAAGTGCGCGAATAAATTATGGTCGTGCTGTATTTAACTCTACATGGTAAATGTCCTTCTCAAATCCAACGAGAATTAAAGAATACTTTAGGTAATAGTAAATGTCTCTGAGAACAGTTGAGAGATGGCAATCAAGATTTAAGAAAGGAGAGATATCGATAGAAGAAGCTCGCGGAAGGCCATCTGAAAAAAGTGATAAAAAGCTAGAACGTATTGAAGCTGTTAAAAGACTGTTATTGGAAAAGAAAGCTGTAAGTGTGAGGCTAATTAGCGAGAGTTTGAATAGCACCAAATCATTAGTGCATCTAATTTTAACTGATGATCTAAAGTTGAGTAAGCTACATGGTCGCTATATACCAATGGAAGTGAACGCAGATCAGAAGGACCACAGGGTTTAGGCTTGTATATTTAACCTCTCCAATTATAGTAAGACTAAAGAAAAGCTGAAAAGAGAACTCTAACTTTTGATGAAACATGTGTTGTTTGTACATGGCGCCACAGAAGGATCAACTGATTTCCTGGCTAGAACCTGGTGAAAAGGGACCACAAGTGGCAATGAACAAACGTTATGGAGATAAAGGGATGTTGCTTTTAGCAATGGACTACAATGGTATCGCTTTTTATCATCTGTGTAGCGAAAAAGAAACATCAATGCTGAGTGCTTAAAATCGATTTTAAGCGAAAAAATTCCTATATGGTTAAGCACTAAAAGGTTTTATAAGCCTATAATTTTGATGGATAATGCGAGACCACACAAGGCTAAACTCCTACAGGACTTTTTAGTAGATGAACAAATCGAGCAATGGTACCAACCACCATATTCTCCTAATATTTCGCCATGTGATTATGATTGTTTTGGATCTCTTAAACGTGAGCTTCGTGATGTGCAGTTTGAACTTGACCGGTATTCGAAAATTGTCTAGAAATGGCGATTTCAAAAGGAATGAATCAAGGGCTGTATCGTGGTGTTCAAAGAGTGCCTGAGCGCTGGAAAAGTGTATTTGACAATGATGGGAACTACACTTAAATATACTGAAATTTTGTCACTTTCTACAAAGTATTTTTTGAGATATAACAAAAAGTTTTTACGCCGCATTTTTTAGACACTCTAATATTTTTAGGTAAAATATAATGTTTAGTTAATCGATTTTGATGTTTTTGAATTTGGAAGCTAGAATTTTTGGATCAGGTCCATTTGCTGACCCCAGGAAAAAAATGTTAAAAACTCCAGGAAATGACACAAGAAGAACATAATCACAACAGAAGGGTTTATTAAAGGTCTGGAGTATAATACTCCTTGATGTGCTCACACATCCTCAATATTGGGTTATCGGGAAACCTATCCCGCCACATAAACTCATTCAAATATTCTTTTTTGTGGCCGCTATCAAGGCCCTTCATCCTTTTCACCCGAATCTTTTGCTTATTCCAATAAGATTCTATGTTCTGAGTGTGATAACCAGATACTGGATCCACAAAATTTTCTTTGTGATTTACAAACCTGTATTCATATACCAAGTTCTGGATCCCGGGGTATGCAGCCCAGCCATCAGACACGATTATACTTCCTGGATGGCATACTCTCTGGATGATGGGAAGGAGGGTGGCTGCATCCCTCCTCTCCACATACTCCATGGGCTGGGGTGTAACTGGTATCTACAGCCCAAAAAACCCACCTCTCCTCCCCTGGGCTTCTTCCTCTGTGATATTTCGGCTTGTAGGAGAACATCGATTCATCAACCTGGCAGACGACCCCCTCTCCACCCAATCTCACGGGGTTGACTTCAAAGTACCTCCCACAGATCTTCCTGAGGATACACAGGAGAGATACTATTGTCCCTTTGGATAGTCCTGTCTCCTCACACATTCTGACCACGGAGGTCTCAACTGACCACAGGTATATCCCGAGAAGCAGTGGCCTTAGATCGCACGAGAATTCTGCGAAGAGAGAACCTGTTCTGAGTGATTTTGTCCCCTTGTAGTGGATGCACCATTTATTAATGCACTTCCAGCCAAAGTTGTTCTTTATTGTTCTTCTGTTACAACACTTCATAGCTTCACCACATGAAGAACACGGGAGCAGGCTCTTCAGAAGTCCCTTGAACTTTAAAAATGGTATTACATCGCTCACATCGTTGGCCAGTATGTTGACCATAAAGTTCATAAAAAAGCCGCTTGTCATTTTCAGGGTTCGGAAATATTTTTTTTTACCCTTGGGTAACAGGTCTAAAAGCTGACCCCCGGGGGTCAGCTTTTAGACCTGATCCAAATTTTTATATTAGGTTCATAAACTGATTTTTTTAACTTTCATTAAAGCATTTAAAGTATCGTCATTGAGATTTGATCTATGTTTGCTTTTAATAAACTTCATAGTTGAAAAAAACTGCTCGCATCTGTAAGTTGATCCAAAAATAGTCAATAATCCAAAAACGAGTCGCTTTGAATGTTGAAATGAAGTAGGAAATCTATTCCAACAATGGTATACAACTTCTATTGAATTCTCTTGAATTCTAATTTACTTTTCCATATTATTTAATTTTGACACTAAAATGCAGAGTTTTCAATATCCAATAACTCTAATTCCAGATCAGCGGCATTGACTTCAGGAAAACAATCAATATTTAACGAATGAACATCAGATTTTAAAGGCCAAATCATGAATTTTAACGTATCATAGTGTTTTCTAAAGTCTATAAATCTTTCTCCAAAAGCTTCAGATATATCTTTAATATATCCAGAAAAAATAGTACCACTAATAATATTTTCTTGAGTGAAGCTATTGCCATTTCTAACTTGCCTCGAATTATTAAAATGATTAAATGTTTCATTCCCGCAATCTTGATCAAATCTACTTAGTTTGGCTTCAAATGATAATACAGTTTCTATAAGCTGAAATGCAGTGTTGCCTTTTCCTTGAAGCTTAAGATTGAGAGCATTGAGATGATTCGCAATATCTAATAAAAAGAAGAAATTTTGAAGACCAATTTCACTAAAGATGATACTATGGTTATCTTCTTCAAACTTTTTATCTATTATAAATATCTTTATTTCGTCTAAACAATCACTAAAACTTTTTAATGCTGAATATCTAGAAAGCCAGTGAATAGAACTAAAATAATCAATCCATCATAACAATTATCTAATTCATTCAATAATTCAGTAAATTACCTACATTTTAATCCCTTGCACTTAATAAAGTTGATGATCTTTACAATAAAATTCATCATCGATTTTAATTCTTCTATTTTATTGAATAAGTTACAAGTTGGTTGAGTAACTCCAAGTTATATTTAATACAGGGTATATGCAATTTGAGCAAAGTGAACTTATATTTCAGATAAGAAAACCTCAATTTGGTCAAAGGAACCTCATATTTCGATGGGGCATAATCAATTTAAGTTTTTGAAACATCAAATTTAGACAGTACAAAAATCTAAAAAACATTTTATAATTATAAATTACACATTACTATTAGATTATAATTAATTTTTGATGCATAAATTCTAAAATTACACACGGGAGCAAAAGTATTAACTTGACTAGATTACGAGAACGAGAACGAGTGGATAACTTTTTGCGATTTAAATAATATTATTACACTTAAAAATTGTTGATTATTTAATCTGAGGAGTCCTTGGTTTCTCAATATTTTGTGTGATTTTACTGCATAATCGTTAATGCAAGCTACATGTTTAATTTATGAAAAGTGAAGACAGTGAATATTAATGAATTTTTAATTATAAATAGAGTAGAATGAATAGAAAAAACATGACTCAAAATAACAAAAATTCTAATAGAACACTTCGAGATAAATACAATAAGGTGACTATTGAGTCAAGGACAAGGGTAATTGAAGAGGCGAAGTCAGATGGGGTTGGAAAACATTAGCTTTAGCGAATGGAATACCATATAAAACGGCCTACTATTTGGTTTGTAAAGGTGGGATCGAAATTCGACCTAGAGGAGGCTATATGCATTCAAAAATTACACCAGAAGTTATTGAGACTACTTTATCTTGGCTTGAAGAAAACTGTCAACTAACTTTTAAGCAGATTTGTGAAAAAATCAGCGTTAGTTTTAATTTTAGTCTTTTTAACAAAACAATCTCAAATCATCTTGAAGGACGACTACAGAAATAACTTCTATAGATAAAAATATAAAAAAAAATTATTTGTAACATTTAAATACTAGTAATCAGAGCTTCTACCACTACCATTTAACATTTCTTGGATTCTTTTTGGAAAAGAGCGACAGATATTTTTAATTGTGTTCTTATCAATCTCGCTCCAAGCCTTTTCAACTCTTTTGATTAATTCTTCCCTATTTCTTGGTCGAGGGTTTTTATGGATGGATTCTTTAAGAATAGTCCATAAATGTTCTATTGGATTCAAATATGGGCTATTGCATGGCCATTTTCCTTTGCCCCATACGGTTTGAAGATTTGATTTTAAAAGTTGCATATTATCTTTTGTTCCATGTCTTGGAGTTCCATCTTAAACAAAAGTCACTTTTCTTTTATTATAAATTACTTTTGGGTTCTTTAAAGCTTCTATATATAGGAATGATTTTGTCCTGGTAATATTTTCCTGTTACTTTTTGGTCTTTTTCAACAATGTCAAACCATTTACACACACCCCCAGCCACCATAATAGAAAGTGATTTTTTGGACAACGTATTATTGGAACTTGGCTTTTTTCGCTTGTATAATATGGATTATTCCTTTTGTTTAATTGGGTATAAAGTTGAATATGAGATTCATCAGTAAATAAGATATTATCAACACATTCTATTGCTCTTGGGCCTTTAGTTAAAAACCCTGCATTTTCAACAATTCGACCAAACTTAATTATATCATCAATATTTTTTTTACTTAAAAGGGGTTTATTTTGTCTTGAATAAGCATATTTCCCCTAATTTGCTGGTTTTCTATATCTTTGCACTGTTCTTCTACTTATAGTTTTGTTACATTTTTGATAGCTTAAACTAGAATTCAACTTGACAGCGCATTTTCTATCAGAAACTCCATGTTTTTCTTTCATATTACGCTTTGTAAACTTTTTAGTGTTTGCGCAAAGTTTTCTATTCCATAAGACCCTTTTTTCCTTAATGTTTTGCCTTTTTTCTTCATATTGTAAACAGTTTGTCGAGAGCATTTTAGACGACGTGATATTTCTGTAGGGGACATTCCAGCTTCTAATAAACCTTTTATTCTTATTCGTTTTGATATTCAATAGTTATATTTTTATTTTCCATTTTGAAAAGTTATTTACAGGATTTTTCATTTTATCCGGAACGAGGGGCTAGAAAGCCAATTTCTTTCTAAAAGTGACTCCAAACTAACAATAAAAAACAAAGGTTTATTCATTCATTTGTTATATCCATCATTTCTAGACATCTCCAGGCCATGTTAGACATGTGCTGGTATATTGTTAGTTTGGAGTCATCTTTAGAAAGAAATTGGCTTTCTAGCCCCTCGTTCTGGATAAAATGAAAAATCCTGTATTTTGAAAAAATAAAAGTGACTAAATAAATATATTTTTTATTACCACCCATCGCAAAAATTAGAGTGTCCGAATTTACTTGCGCCACCCTGTTTGTAGCATTATGTCTTTCTTCCATGTTTTTCATACCGAGATTTACCACCTTTAGTACACCATCTTTAACATACTGGGCATTTACGCCGAGTATTGAACGAATATGTCTGTTTCCAATGTCAACTTTTAAGCAGCAAAATATACCATCTAAATCATCTTTGACGTGTTGTTTTATTGAATTTGCGCGATCGGATAATTTCTTTTTGATTGTGTGAGAACTGACGGATATAGAAGAGTCGAATGCTTTAATTAGAGGTTCTATAATTTTTCTAAAAGCAGGATAGTTCATCATTTCAAAAGGGACCCCATTATTTGCTACTAGATCTGCACAAGCTTCTTATAAAGTAGACTCATCAATTTCTACAATAATTATTTTCTTTACATTTTCAACGTCTTCATTAGACCACAATTTCTTTCTTTTTGGTTTATTTTCATTGATCTTATCCAACTCGGTTGTTAGTGTCATTTTTCTTCGATCAAAAAGTTTTCATGACTGTGCTTAGCCTTGAGATGGCTTTGTAAATTTGATGCATGGACTCGTTTAACTTAGATTTACAACTTTCTACATTACATGTAGATTGTGAATTGTCTTCTTTTATAGTAAAATATTTCCTTACAGGGCTTCTCAACATATTAAATCAAGTTTTCTATAATCCATTTTTTCGCAGCCTTTACAGGGCTACCACTAATTATAAAAAAATTATTACTAATTCAAAAGAAATTATTTTTGGTTATAAAAAAATTATCAGCCATTATAAGGAAAATATTAAATATCCGATTAAATAAACAAAAACACCTTAATTAAATGTATATAATGTAAAAAAATCAATTCAATGCTATCTATCCTAAATGAATACTAATAAGGATTTTAGCACCTCCAATTTTAATACAAATGAAGCTGATTTATCAAATTCAATAGTTCAGACTACCAGATACCAAAATACTGAGAATGCTAGCTAGTGAACAAGAAAATAGTCCTAATACCGTAACTCAAAGGAAAACAAGAAAATCCGTCTTAATTTCTGATATTTTATTAGTAAAAAGTCTTTATTTACGATCTGTCAAAATAAATGAAATAGCATTAGATTCAAATTTATCAACGTCCGCAGTGTATAAAATAATAACAGACTTGAAAGACAATGACATGAATGAAGAATTAGTAGTAAACTCAAAAAAACTTCCTGGTCCAAAAAAGTTTGAGAACATGGAATTTTTGCAAGGAGTTGGGCAAGCTATACAGCATGACCCATGTTACACCCAAAATGGTATAGTACAAAGAATGGCAAGCAATAACATTCATATAAGTCAATCCACAGTATCAAAAACACTTGAAAAATTAAATTTAACTAGAAAAAGAGTCAAAAAGATAGCACATAGAACGATTGAACCGGATGTTATTGCTCAAAGAAAATCATACTCTATAAATATAATAACTATTCCTGTAAATCGGTTATGCTTCTTAGATGAAACCAGTGTAAATCTCCATACCACTACTCATTTTGGGTATAGCCCTAAAAACAGTCTTTGTACATCAATTGTGAATTCTAACAAAGGAAAAAATGTATCCTTTTTAGTGCTTATCAACAACAATACTATTTTGAATTATTGCTCAGTTGAAGGTACTTTTAGTAGTGATGTGTTTTTTGGTTTTATTTTACAGTGTATTGACCATGGATTTATACGAACAGACAATTATATTTTCATGGACAACTGCCAGATTCATAAAAATCCGCGCATGTTATCTTACCTGGCTTCTAGAAAGTTCAACGTACTCCTTCTACCACCGTATTCTCCCCAATTGAACCCTATCGAGGAGGTATTTTCTTTAATTAAAAGTAGGTATCACCAAAAAAGACTAAGAGATACAAATTCTACTGAAATTCAAACTAATATGTTAGAAGTAATGGAAGATATAAATAATGATACTAGTATAATAATTAGTAGGTATTATGACCATATGCAGCACTATCTTGATCTTGCTTTTACTGGAAGTATTTTTGATTAAATAATCTCTATTTTGATTTTCTTCATTATCGCGAAAAATATTGATTTTATTTTCCTTATAATGGCTAATAATTTATTTATAACTAAAAATATATTTTTTATAACCAAAAATAATTTCTTTTAAATTAGTAATAATTTTTTTATAATTAGTGGTAGCCCCTGTAAATAAATATTCAAAATAGGATATAATCGACTTAATATAAATTTACCCCTTAATTATGTGCAAATATTAACCAGTTATAGACATATATCGGACTGCGATTGGTCTTATTTATCAACTTTCTTATTGAAGATGTCGATCTATCATTTATAAATGATATTAAAAATTTAGATTGAAATCACAAAATTTACATTTTTTGAGTTATTTTCTGTCTAACTTTACAGCGTTTCTCAAGATATAGAGAATAACGAAATTTATAAATAATTGTTCTAATTTGAAGTGGAGATAAAAATAGTATCTAACAATCCTATATATGATTGACTCAACTTTAAGAAAATTCCAAATCCAATTTTAATACTTCTTATAATATTTGTGTAAAATAGTACATTATAAACATTTTTTATAGATTTATTTTATTTATAAGCACATGTAAATTTTCATTTTTAAATAATGTTGGAAATACATTGTCAATGTTTATGACAAAACAATGTGGTGTTTGTTTGTAGAGATCAATGATGATCTGTTTACTCTTTACGGTTATAAATAACCGAACTAATATTATTTTTAATACACTTTTCTATTTAACAATTTATTAATTACAAAAGCTTTCAAAAGGAACCAGTTTATCTCGAATTTATGAGCTCTATGATTCCGTATTGTTATTTTTAAAAGACAAAGATACTGAATTATACGACACTTCAATCAAAATAAGAAATGATATTGCTTATCTCTCTGGTTTATATTACAAATTCAATGAATTCAATTTACAATTACAAGTAAATGAGTTAACTTTGATATAAATGAAATCAGTAATTTCTGGATTTATATCTAAACTCAGAGCATTTAAGCAAAGGTTGGAGACTAGACAATTTAATTACATCCCAAGGATTTTTGATTTGCACGAAAAAGAAATATTGAACGAATCTGATATATTTGTTTATTGTGCACATCTCAGATCTTTAATTAATGAATTTGTCAGTAGATTCGAAGACATTTTTCAATTGAGTATACCGAATTGGATCATCAATCCATTCCTGTCTCTTAGTTCAACAGAAACAGAATTTGAAGAAGAATTAATCGATCTTACTAATAATGAAGAATTGACACCTAAATTTACTATAGGATATCAACAGTTTTGGTCACAAAAACAAAAATCTATTCTTTATCCAAAATTGTGGTCTGAAGTAAAAAAATATTTGATTCCTTTTGCTTCTTCGTATTTAGTTGAGCAAGGGTTTAGTGTGGTTACAGACCTTGTGACTAAGAAGAGAAACAGATTAGATATCATTAATCGTGGGGACTTAAGATTGAAAATTACTAAAATTGATCCAGAGATCGATGGTTTGATTTTAGAATCTCAAGTGCATCCATCTCATTAAATTTATTAATCTTTAATTGTATTCTGATAAATTTTATCCATGTTTAAATTTCTTACTCAACAAAGCCGTTTATATTTTTCGAATTGAGTTTTATAAAGTAAACCCTTGAAAATAATTTTAAAATCTTTTTAAAAAATATACATATCTGCGGGCGGTGGGTCCTGATTAGCTAAAGAGATCAGAAATGGGTTATTTTATGAAAAAGTTTGGGGAACACTGTATTAGTAGATAATCAAGATAGTACTATTGTTGATATGTCTGAATTAGTTAAGCGTATTGAAGCAATATTAGATGAAATCAACAATAAAGATTTGGATAATTACATTCATATTAATGATGAAGATAATGAAGAATACGCTAGAGCTTTATTGGAAGAAGTCAACGAAGTTTTTAACTCTACATCAATAGTTTGCAAAAAGAAAACGATATAATGGATGTTGATGAAGCAATTCAACCTCAAGTTTCTTTCAATTTTTATGAACTTTAAGATCAAGTTGATAAAATAGAGAATCAATTGAATTCTGTAGACTTTCAGGAAAAAATTGGAGACGCTTACGATGATATTATGCGCGATTTTGAAGCATTTTTAAAGAAGATGTGAGATTTTTCGTTGAATGAAAAAAGAAAGAAGCAGATACCTTTGCGCCAGATGACCTTATCTGATATGCTCAAGAAATATTTAATATTATTGATTAAAATTTACTTTTTTTGAAAAAAATGTTGAACCCTGATTTTCGCGAATTTTTTGAGAACTTAATCGGGAGATTTCTATTTTATTAGAAAAATGTCCAAATTTACTTGCGCCACCCTGTATATAAACAAATTGTTGATAGAAATTCTAAATGAGTTTAATATCAAGATTAATCAAGTATTCAGTATTACTACTGATAACGCCTACAACATGCAGTCGACGATCACAAAAATTAAAGAGCAGTATAACAATATATATTTAGATTTAAAATTAAATGAAAATGCAGAAAACGAAGATTGGTTTATATATCCTGACAATAATGAAGAGAATTTATTAATCGATCAGAATAAAATGACTGCAATCCATAGCCAAGTTATAAAAAGTAAACTTTATTTTTAATTTATAGCTGATATTAGGTTATAAAGAAAGTTTTTGCGTTTTTTTTTCAAAATGCTTTTAAAAAAATCGAGAAATATTTAGAACTTTCTATATTTGACGTATATAAAGAAGGTACAACTTTCTATTAAATAACAATAAATTATGAATAAAAATATTAACACTGAACTAGGAATAGTTATTTCTAGAAGAGAGATTCGATTACTATTAGCTCATGAATTCTGTCTGGGTCACACAGCAACTGAAGCGGAAAGAAATTTATGCAGTATGATGGGCAAAGGTATAGTCTCCATTCGTACAGTTCAACTTTGGTTCATTCAATTTAAAATGGATGACTTTGAACTTGATGATTTACCTCGTTCTGGAAGACCCTTGGAAGTTAATAAAAAGGAATTAAAAAGACTCATAGAAGATCCAAGACCAAGTACAGGTTTTTTGGCTGAGCAGCTTGGATGTTCTCACATGACAATAGCATCACATATAAAGGATTTAGGGAAAACATGGAAATATGAAATTTTTATACCACACGAATTATCGGAATTTCAGCTTCAAACAAGAATCAATACATATATTGAATTATTAAGTTTTCATAGAAACTATAATTTCTTCAAAATCTTATTACTGGAGATGAAAAGTGGGTACTCTATATTAACTATAAATTTAAAAAACACTGGCTAGAATCAGGGCAGGTAGGGGTAGAAATACCAAAAAAAGATGTTAATGCAAAAAAGGTTATGTTGAGTGTTTGGTGGAATATGAAGGGAGTAATTCATTCGGAACTTATTCCAAAAGATAAAGCTGTTACTTCAGATTTATATTGTCAACAATTGGACCGAGTTGCAGAAAAACTTAAAGATAAGCAATCTAAAATTTACTATTTACACGAAAATGCTAGACCCCATATTTCAAAGCTCACTCAAAAAAAGATATTTGATCTTGGATGGACCATCTTCCGCATCCACCGTATTCTCCAGATCTCGCTCCTACGGACTATCGTTTGTTTCGCTCTCTTGCTAATAACTTGAGTGGGAGAACATTCGATGAAAATGATGATCTCGAAATGTATCTTTGAAATTTTATCAGTCAAAACACAGAAGCTTTCTACCAACGTGGGATCCTTTCACTTCCAGAACGTTGGCTACAAGTTGTAGATAGTGATGGAGCATATATATCTTAGCTTTGCTTTTTTTATTATTTAAAAATCCAATTTGATTTTTTTTTTCAAAAAAACGCAAAAACTTTCTTTACAACATAATAAGTTAAAAGAATTTAATAGTTTATTAGAAAATGATACTAATCAAATAATGTTCATTAAATGCGCTGCTCACACCTTATAATTATCTGTAAACGACATCTTAAAGAATAAAAAAATGGAATTTTTCGTTTCTAGAGTAAGGTTTTTGGCTAAAAAAATGAGATGTCCAAACATGATGGTACTACTGAAAACAACAGACTATCTGAAACCTTTTATCATTAACATAGAAGAATCTTTTAGGAATCTCAAATTGACTTCTGATGAATGGAAATTGTGTGAAGGGTTTTTAAGTCTTTTTCAAGCACCTTAAACAAACTTCTGATTCATTACAAACCCAAAAATATTGATAGGGGACTTTTATTACGCCGTTTCACGCAAAGAGGTAAAGGAAAAAATTAATTATGAGATATAAAAAGATGAAACTTATATATATGAACCTTCTACTTTTATTACATTGCTCCATCTTTCAGCTAGCTGCTGAATATCATTCATATGACCCTTTATATTAAGTTCCTGGGTAATACTCTCTAGTTGTAATTCCAACTCTTCCCAATTGTCATAAGCATTTTCTATTAACTTCCTCTTTAATTTACCAAAACAATTAAAACCAGGTGAACTTGATATGGACTATATGGAGGATGATACCAAGTGCGGATTTTGTTATCATCAAAAACATCCATTACAAGATTTGATTTATGAGGTCTTGCATTATCCTGTAAAACCATAGTATACTTGAATTTCTTATCAGGTAGCCATTTTAGTAAAAACTCATTAATAAAGCCTATATAGACTTCTGAAGTTACCGTCTCTTTAGGCGCACAAAGGTTCCAATACGCAACACCATTATAATCCATTGCTAGTATAAGCATTCTTTTTCTCTGATAGTTTGATTGTGCTACAATTTGTGGTGGGCTTTCGTCCTTAGTTCTCCAAAATCGAGACTGGTCATCTGAGGTTGCATATATAAAGTAAGTCAAGTTTCATCTATAGCCAATGTTCTGTTTATTAAGGTTTTTTGTTTTGATAACTGCTCCAAATTATATCTACATGCTAATACTCTATGTTCTCTTTGTTCCTGTGTGAGAAAATGAGGAACCCATTTGCTCAATAATTTCTTCATTTGTAAACCTTCTGTTAAATACCGATAAACAGTAGCTTTGATACAATTTACTAACATGGAAAGTTCGAGGCATAACCAGGCTCTACTTTGAGTAAGATATTCTTTAATTTTCTCAATTGTATTTTCTTTTATTAAATGATTACTTGTATCGCCTCCTCTAGTGTCTTCAACCCAATTTTGGCCCTTATTAAGCTTAGAAACCATATTTTTTACTGTATTATTGTTAGAAATACATTGTCAATGTTGTGTCAACAGACAATTTAGTTGTTTGTTTATGATTATCAATGATAATCT